>NW_019291592.1:2952-26411 GCF_000500325.1 Leptinotarsa decemlineata
GATGGGCCAAAAGCCCGAAACACGTTTATAAATTTTTATGAACTTTTATCGCAGGATCGTATGAAGTATATATATCAAAAGGGCTCCACGAAGTTTAAAATTCATAAGCCAATTATTTATACCTTTTATCCCATTATTTATGCCAACAGGGATTGGGAAAAAATTTGTTAGTTAACAATTGAATAACTTTTTGAAAAATGGTGATAAACTTTTTTTTCTACGGGACTCGATTCATTCAAGTGTTAAGGTGCACTAGATTTTTTCAAATTTTTAAAATGACATTTCATGTTATAAAAAAATTATTTCTTTTGATAAACTCTCTTTAGCAGCATGCCGTAACAGCCGCGCAGAACCCTATTTTCAACGTCAAATCAAAATTATAAATAATGGAGATAGAGTTTCGGGAGTCGGGATTTTTTAATCGGGTATTTCCTCCTCTTCAACGAGCTTCTTTAAAAATTGTTTAAATATTAATATTTTTTGAGTTATTAACGAAAAACTAAATAACATTTTTTTAAATCTTATTTTGTTAATAACAATTGCAATTTTTTACCTTCACCAAAATCCTTCAAAGACATTTTTCTAGAGGTGATTCCGAATCGAATGAGCTGTCGCTCATATTTTTAGGACCTTCATCTCTATTTTCCATGTTTTTAAATTTGTTGATTAGACTATTAGAGGCACTTGAAATGTTTTTCCAAATACAACGCCTTCAGGCTTTGATATTGTTCAAGACAGTGGGTTCATGGACTGACATCTACCAAAAAACAACTATTCCCCTAGGTAATACCACGAAGGGCGTTGGATTTTATCCGAAAGGTTTCACTGCAGGATTCTTCTTAGAAAAAGTTCTGCATATGTTTCTGGCGAGATACAAATGTCAAAATCAAATTATTGGGGTGTGTACACTTGCAGACTTGTTTCGAGCTATTTGGCCTCTCGTCAGTGCAAAGTGGTGTTATATCAACAGGAAGTCGATTATTTCCAATAATTGAAAATAAAATTCTTTAAGAGTATCACGCCTCGCCAGAGGCGAACAAGCAACATATGCCAAAAGCATATGCAGGAATTTCTAATGTGAAAAATCTTGCGAAAAAAAAATCTACTATTCAATCGACATTTTTTCTCGAAGATAACGTTTTCTTGGTGATTTTAGAAAATCTATATTTCTGATATTTTCCAGTGGTTTTGATATTATGAGGGTTGTAGTTAAATACCAAGTGACGACCATGACCCTTCACCCTTTCACATAATGTCACAAAAATTTTCGAACGCCAATTGATTTTATATATTTTCATCACTCCTATAATTTTATATCAAACGTCCTACTTTTTTATTACCTTTTGAACATTTTCAACGTTTATATGGTTGTACTACATAATCTGTTCAATATGGTTGTACTACATAATATTTCATTAATACGCATATGATCTGAAATTCATGTTCAAATTCGGAAAAGGCTCATTGTTTCCTCGAGAATATTCATTGTATCCGTAACTCTGGAATGAGTTGTTCATTGGCGTGGAAAATGAACTAGCGGTCTAAGAGCCGACTTCCACCCTACCGACCCCTACTAGCTCATCTCTCACCACTAGTTCCGTTTGCCTCAGAGTTTCGCTTTCCTAATTAAAAATCAAAGCAGTTAATTTGAATATTTAATTTTCCATCTGGTTCGTTGAAACAGTAGCCATCCCTTTGAAGTAGAAATTAATTATGATTTATTTTAATTGGAATATGTTTTGAGGCATACAGATGAAAAGTGCCTTGTTTAAGCTATTTCAGTTTCGAATTGATTTTGGATGTACATGGCGGGTGATTTGATTAACTAGAATCTTGCTCCCGGTGGAAGTTCAAGTCAGAAACAGAAACTTATTGAAAAAACTGTAACGAAACAATTACCGCAGGTAAGTTTTTCAACTGATATTAACATTTTTTCTCCAAGGTAGATGTAGATGCATGCCTTATATATATTTCTACATTGAAGATAATGCAATTCTTCACGTGGACTTCATCTTGAAATAGGAAAACAACGAAAACAGTATAAAAATAGGGAATCATTCTTCATACATTTAAGTATTAAAAAATGTTGCATCAACATCAATGAAGAATGTTACTCTATACTCGTACATCAGCTGTAAGTCACTTTCGTTACGGTTTTGGCGGGTTGGCTGTCCTTGTTCATCTTTCACTGCCTGAACCACTGTGCATGCTGGTTTTGGCGAGTGCATTGGCTTGGGATGTGGATCTGAGCAAACTGGTCATCGGATGCCTGCTTCCATGTAGCCCCGCTGGATACGGGAATGACACAATCACTTGTGGTTCTGTTATTCCCTAACTGAATGGCATCCCGATGATGGTTTGATCCTAAGGTACGTGTATCCGTGCCAAGAGAATAAATGACACTGAGCCTATCAGCTGTCTCTACGGAACCTTCGAAATACCGGACGCCCTCTCGTCGTATCATCGCCTTGTCACGGTAATGCGGGACTCTGCCGTGATTGACCTTCTTCCCGTAGCTACTCGTGGGACTTTTATGGACAGAGTAAACTTAAACATTTTTTCTGACGCTGAGTCTAGAGAGGAGGTGGATGTTGAGCTTACGACTCCAACTGACCTCCCTGTAAATTTAGATCAGGAGCGAGAGCTTCTCAACTCTCCAATTTCGGATCCAATAACTGAACCTGAAAAAAAAGGTTTAGTGGTGCAGCCAGGAAACAACTGAGTCGTCTCCTCAAAAGCGGGGTACCTTATGAAACCGCCTTGCCTTGAGCGGCGTAAGCAGAATCTGTCTCAGATGAAGGAACAAACCCCACATTAGCAGGTTAGCAAACGTTTGCGCTCAAGTGATTAATCACCAAAATCAGAGGCGAAAAAGCCCTGCACGGTTGAATTTAAGGCATCGTCAGGTGTAGCTGACGTACAAAAACCCTCATATGGGAAGGTTGTCGCGGGTATCAAAGTGGGAATCTTGCACCTTGACTATCCGACTACCTTATTAACGATGAAATAGCAGAGCATATACTTTGTGCCTTCCCCGCTGGGGATCGAATCAGGTTTTCAGAGTTCGGCAGAGCCGTACTCTTACCATCTGACCTGAAAGACCACTCACCATACAAACTAATCAGCTTCGTTAAGGAGCTGGGTTTGTTTAGTCGAGTGTGAATAGGTGTGAGCCACAATAAACCCTTGCAGGTTGCGGTAGAGGGTCGAATACACCCCCTCACTTTGGACCTAACTTTACCTTACCTACGGTGTCTTAGTTTGGAGGCTACCGCTAATAGACATCTGAATCCGTTTGACGGAATACACAATTACAAATCACTTTTCACTACCAGTGAACTGTACTACAGTTATTTTCTGAACAAGAACAGTTATTTTTTGAAAAGCCGTTGACAGACAACATGCTTATAAAAGAGAACTTGCTCTACAAAGTCATAAGCATGAAATCAGAAACGAAAGGACCTTTTACGTGTTTCCTCCACCCGACAAAAAACATTCTCCTCCGCAGTGTAGTATATCTAAACTGATATACTTTTATTTCATCAGAAGACAAACAAATCATATCTTCGCCTTTATTCATTTGGAGGATTAAGAAGTGGATTAGGCAAATTTTTAGACTCAGAATGCATTAGTTTGTTGGTGTCACGAATGATTATTTCTGTTGCGGAAAAAAAAAGAAAATGTGATCATCTTTCTCTCGAAGATGATCACTTGGTGATCGGAACACGTGTGGAGATGTTGAAATAATGGTTTGGTGTTTGGTAAAAACTCCATAATATTCATTACTACACCAAAGATTCCAAACAGTGTATCGAACATCAATAATTGCAAACAGAATATGTGAAATATAATGTCATCAAAAATGAACAATACTATCAACTAAGTATAAACTCTTATGATGTATTGAAAATCTTTCTCTCGAAGATGATCACTTGGTGATCGAAACACATGTGGAGATGTTGAAATAACGGTTTGGTGTTTGGTAAAAACTCCATAATATTCATCACTACACCAAAGATTCCAAACAGTGTATCAAAAATCAATAATTGCAAACAGAATATGTGAAATATAATGTCATCAAAAATGAACAATACTATCAACTAAGTATAAACTCTTATGATGTATTGAATTTCACCGAAATAATTTATAATATAATATGATCAATAGAACGAAGAAGGCATATTTGTGAAAGATTCATAAAATTTATACATTCGCTGATATGTTAATGAAAAAACTGGAATAGATCTGTCCAGATCGCCAGTTGAATATCAGTGGAGTTATCGATACTGTGAAAAATTAGACATTACAAGAACATAGAAAAAGTGTTTTCCAAAATGGTGCTTGAAAAAAAAATCATGAATGAAAATAGTTATCACATGTGACAAATCATGATTTTTCACCCATGGCCCAAAAACTCAAATTACTGGTAGAGTCTAGAATCACCATGACTGAAGAATGTTCGAATGTCCTATAAAAATTCAAGTCTAAAATTTTTTTTTCAAATACATGGTCGAGTATAGAATATCTGTTTTGGAATATTCATCTTAGTCACTAGATTTAGCACCATGTGGCTTTTTATGTATCGATAAGTGAAGTAAGTATTGAACAAGGTTTGACAGTGTAGAAACTGTGAAGAAAAAAGCGACTATGAAGATGCTGTCAGTAAATGATTCGAATTGCTGTTTTGAAAAATGGAAAGTTTGAATGGAGAAGTAGAGGTACATTAGAAGATAGTATGTTGAAGAGAGCTGGGTGAAAGTCATGGAAAAAATGAAGAGTTACACCAAAAATAATTTAATTTTCTAGCTGAAACTTGTAACGTTTCTAGCAGATACTTACGTTTCCTGAATAAAACCTTCGCATCAAATTTGAAATCAAAGGAAGCATTGAAAAAATTCGTTGACGTTTCAAATGTGTGTTACTACTTCACTCCTGATACTATTCAAAAATCAAGGGTCGGATATCACCCCACCAAGGTTGTGGGGTGAGGTTGTGTCAAGGTTGAAATAAGTTCGAAGGATTTTTCTTCGAACAAAAAGTCTGGGCGATTTTTCATCCCAACGCCAAGTATTTAATTCCCATTGAAAAACGCTGTATAGTTTTTTCCAAATGAGTAAATACATCATTTGAATAAGTCTCGATTCAAAACTGGATGCTCAAATAACTTTCTATAATGATTCACTTGAATTTCATTTTCCTTTTATGAATCATGATAAATACTCTCTTCGAGGTCGTCCAAGAAGGTGGAAAATCGATTCAAAATCTTGTATACATCGCCATCTCTTATTAGTCAACGTGATTCTCTTCTTCATCAAGGCACATCGTTAATATTCCCAAACCGTATAAACCATTATGTCTTGTACTGCGGTTCACCTCCATTTTCCTTGATTGATGAGTTAGTTGGTTATGCGAGAATCTTTAGCTAAATATAAACGAGATTAAATTGCCCATAAAATCACTTGCTAATTAACACTATGTTGCAGAAAAGTTGGAATTTATAGTGCCGCATTGAATTTTACCGGGAATGGAAAACTTTAACGGTATTAATTTATCGAAATACACTGAAACGAGATTATATTACAAACTTGTTGTAACTGAATTGGAATTGTCGATACAATCCCACAGAATAGTAACTGAATGAATTATTAGATTACATTGATGTGTAGAGTTTCATGAAAGCGTACAACGCAAATTTTAGTGCGTGTATTTGCTGAATAGCAATGCTGTTCTGTCTAAAACTTGGAAAAATATTCTTAGAAATTCTGCTGAAACAAGTGGGATACAGATGTAGTTCAATAAAGAAATTTCCTCGGACACATATTCAATGTTTCAAAGTTTGGTCATTTGGGAATTTTATTTACTTTCAATCGAGCTTTGGAAAACAAAACTTATACCCGAGCAGTATTTTGCAATTTACTACGGCTTCAGAGGAGTGATACTGAGCTGGTTCAGCTCATATTTGTCAGGTCGTAATCAGATGGTGGAAGATGGTGGAAACAACCCATCGCTCAGAAATTGGGATACTACGTAATGGTGTGCCTCACGAAGAAGATACTATCATTTTTTGGCAATCGGACAATGCAAATTGAAATCATATCCAACGATATGACGCCAGTGAANGTAGTTTATTTACCTTTAGCTCGCAAATACTAAGGCTTCATACTTTTTTAATATTTTTCACTATGAACATTTAAAATTGGCGCAAGAAAGTAATGAACCTGCAGTTCAACCTTCGGCCACATATCGATGTTATTTATTGGAATAAAAAAGGATCGCTAATATAGACAAGACTGCAGTGATTGGAAAAAAATCTCGTTCGCCACCCATTCGTTGAAGCAGATTATTTGTGTGAGGTGTAAACAAAAACGCAGAAACGGAACTGAATGAATACATATGTTTTGTTGAAACGAAATGCAATGGTGATAGAAAGAGGTCCCTAATCATGGGTTTCAAAGTAGCAGCAATCAGAGATATGGAAGAGTTAGTGAAGGTCCCCAGGTTAAATGACTAACAGCGTTCATATTGGAATGTGATACCATTCAGACCCAATGACTTGGAAAAAAAGTAAATATTTATCAAGTATTCAGCGCGAAGAAAAAAATAAGATATAACTCAATTAATTCATTTGAATAACCAGATTGAAATATATGTTTTCGATGCGAAATCCGGTAATGGTGGATCCTATATCTAGCTCAAATCTTGTCATTTTATCAAATGAACCCTCGCAAATGAACTTGAGGTCTGAAGAGAATACCAAGAAAATACAGGGTGTAACTGAATAAGTGTAAAACTTTTGAGGAGGTGATTCCTCATCGAAAAATAGATAGGATCTTTCACATAAAGAAACTTCATTGGAGCATCCTTTGTTAAGATGCAGTCCCTTAGAGGGGGCACATAAAATTTATATAACAATTTTTTTCACGAGCACTGAAGTAAAGAGGATTTAGAAGTGATTTCGAATTGGGGAAAGTAACCAGGATCAATTCAATGCCATAAAAACCCGGGCATTGGTTTTCACCAAGAAGATAAATGTCTCCGAACCGGATAAAATAATGTCAGGTCAGACAATTCCGCTTTCTGCTTCGATGAGTTTGTTGGGGGGTTGAAATGGACACTAATATATCTTGGCACAATCATGTTGTTGGAATTGCAAAGGCCGCTTATCAAAAACTCCGAACAATGTGCCAAACCAGAAAACTGTACACACCTAAGCCACTTTTGATGCTTTATGAAGCTCAGATCAGACCTTCTTAGGAGTATTGTTCTCATGTATGGAGCTACGCCCCCAAACATATCCTGAACCTGCTGTATTTCAACCAGAAAAAAACCATTCGCCTAATTGGTGACGCGAACACCACTTGCAACCTTGATCGTCTGGAACATATATACTTTCACGAGAAGTGTTCAAGTGACTTGGCACATTTGATTCCACCAAGAGAGGTATATATCACAAATACGCGACGGACTGTGACTGCTCATCATTTCGAGTTTCAACTCACTACACCTCGACTTTCAGTGTTTGAGAACTCTTTCATTTAGAGAACAGCGTTTATTTGGAATAAACTCCCCGAGATCGTTTTTCCGAATGAATTTGATCTCCAGCGATTCAAATCCAATATGAATCACTACTTTTGCAAACGCGCCGCTCTGAGAGCGCTTTGAGGATTTTTCTGTATTGCTTGTGTTTAGTCCTTGAACAAAATTAAATTGTTCAACATAAAATAAAGTTACCTTTTCATCACTGTTTGCACCAGCTGTTCATCAATTGATTATATAATGACAAATATATCAAATAATGCCGAATGTAAGGCATTTGACCCGGGATTCTCAGACAATTACGCTAAAGAACTCACTTGGCAGACTTCAAATGATAACAAAAAAATTTACGAAAATTACATCCAAAAACGAATAACAAACAAAAATACTATTTCCAACTTCAAGCACTATTTCAATAAAGCACCACTGAATTTATCGACATCAGACGATATAAATATAGTCTACAAGTCGTTTTGGGATCACGTGAGATACTTTTTCGAGATCACACATCCGTTCAAAGAAATTAAACTAAATATAAATGATACAAAAACAAATTGGCTTAGGAAGCAGCAGGAAAATGAGAATATACACGCTTACTATAAAGGAGCTAAAAAACCGTAGTTTGAATCAAAAAAGTAAAAATTTTATAGCGATCTTATAATGAATGCTGAGAACCATACAAAAAAAGTATGCGAGTTAGTGAACTTGAAATTAGACAAAAAAAAGTTTTCCATAACGAATTCACCATCTGCCTAAATAACGAAATTATTGTAATTAAATGCCACATTGCAAACCTATTCACAGATTACTTTGCAAACTTAGTAAATGATAAATATGCTGCTCAAATTTTGCACATCATCCGAAACTAATAGTAACTCATTCTTATACGAATCATATGACCAGAACGAAGTAATGGACATCATTTTAAACCTAACGTCCTTAGGATATGACGAGTTACCAACAGTGCATATCAAAGCCTGTCGGAACGAATTCAGTTTCTATATCTCTCAAATTATAAATATAACAATGAGAGTTGGTCAATTTCCAAATATTTCGAAAATATCAAAAACCATCCCAGTATATAAGAAGGGTGACCCACAACAAATTGAAAACTATACAGCAATCACGACATTGAGTCCAATAGCTGAAGTAATCGAAAGAGGAATCTATATTCTTGGGTAGTCAACACGGGTTTGGAAAGGGTTTATCAACCGAAACTGCGACAACTGATGTCACCTAGTATACATATAGCAGTCTTGATAATGGTGAGTATGTTCTCGGTATATTTTTTTATTTAACGCGGGCTTTCGATACGCTGAACCCAAACATACTCGAAAGAAAACTGGAACGGTTATGATTGCGGGGCCTTATAAAGGACTGGATAATTTCCTATGCAACGGAAAGGCAATTATTTATGAAAATTGGGACTGATCTCTCTAGCCAATATAATGTAGGTATTGGAACCTCTCAAGGGAGTATCTTAGAACCAATCTTATTCCTGTTGTACATAAATAGGGGAATAAATAGAGGGAAAGGTTTTTATGTATGCAGACGACATTACAATAATAGTGACGGGCTCCTCGTTGAGTACTTTTAATATGAAAGTGACCTCAGTAGTGAACCAATTCTATGAATTGTGTACAAGAAACCATCTTGTGCTGAACCTACAAAAATCTATGTTCATTCAATTCAACAGTACACGCAGTAATAAACCAAACATTGGCAATCGGAATATAAATAACAATCAACATGAAATATCAAGCTCAACAAAATTGATGGATGTAGCCGTTACTGCGTGGTAGGAAGAAAAAATTCTTAGCGTGGATCGGGCAAATAGATAATACATGTAACAAACTCAAAAAAGCTGAAATCGCATTGAAAAATTGAACTACACATATTATACAAAATCACCACGACATAATGGACTTACACTATACAATTATATATCAAATAATGTAAAAGAATTATGGCACCCTATCTTCAAGAAAAAAATTTAAAAAATGCTGACAATGAATGCTTTTGAAATATTCGTGAACTATTACAAAAATACCTAATTTATTTTAATACTTATATGTAAGTATGTCCCTTGTATGAATATTGTACTTCATTATTTTATTACTTATTTTTTTGGAAAACATTATTAATGTGATACCAAGTGTAATATTACTTGCCATATCCAAGCACAGCTTGGATACAAATGGTTTCTGCGTACCGCCATATATTCGGAGGCTGATATTTTGGTATGTAGGTTCGTTTCATGTTGTAGATATGAAATAAGTAAGGATTTTAAAATATTCCGACTGGGGTGTCAGCCGCGTCCATTAAACATAATTATCTTTTCATCACTGTGTCTCCATGCCCTTAAACTTCCGGTGAGGGAATTTAGTATCAGCATTGCACCCGTGCGGAACCAGGGCTGTTCGCTAGTACTCACATGCAGTTGAAAAACCATTGATTTTTGAAACTTTGATGAACTCAAAGCAATAATCCTTAGGCAATAACAATCAACGATCAGATTATAAGACAATATCCATGCCCAGAAAATGTTATCGTGAACCAGAACAAGAAGAAGTTTTTTGAGTTGCTTCTACCTTTACATTTGTCAGAAAATATTTCGAAACAACATATTTGGAAAAGATGAAGGACTGCTACGAACGTTCCTTATACACATATCCTATTTTGAATAACAAGTATCACCATGCCTCTCTTCGAGAAGTTGATTTCATTTCAATATGCATTGTAATCATTGAAAGTCTCATGAAAAGTTCACATCAACTTGTTCCAGAAGATTCCTATAGGCTGTAACAATGAGCATTGTTCGCGTTTACTTCATCAAGTTATATTAAATGTATGAAACATAGTGACAAAATCACCATGCTGAGAATAAATAGTTCTTGTTTCTACACCATTGTATTCTATAACACGCGAAGAGATAATCAAGATTTTAATAATTTGTAGACTTGTTGGAGATTTATGTTAATGTTTACTGTATGAACGAATGAAAAATTGAACGCATCAATGTAATGAAATCAGCCTTGACTGAACATGAAAAACAAATATCACTTCTTAATGAAATACTTTTTCGATTATTTCGATTCTGAATAGGCTAATTTCTCAGGAAAAAAATTTGCAGAATCAATTTGTTCATTTCTAATGGTTTAACGGTACTCAAAACATGACAGATTTGTTACAAGAAGGATTTTTTGAAGACAATAAAGTTGTTCAATTGATATGTTCAGATATTATCTTTGTTTATAATTTGAAATACGAGGTTACCAAGTACCGTTAAAAGACTTTTTTGTGGAAGGGTCAATGTTTCTTGCTGTTTCGATTCATCTTTGTTCAGTTTTCAAACTCTGGGAAAGTAATTATCGAAAAAAACTCCTGCATATATTCTGGCTATTGAAAAATATTGTTCTATGCCATTTTTTGTTCATGATCCAATATGTGAACATGTATATTTCGAAGGAAGGTGGAACTGGAATATCTGGCAAGGAATGAATTGAAAAACGAGCCCTTCTTCGTATAACCAGAACTGTAATACTCTTTTCGACGGGCCTTTACAACCAAGTTGGCGTCTTAAGGAGATGAAGAAAACATATCTCTCGAATAAGCCAAGAGTCTTATTAAATTTCAGTTTGGTGTATATCTGAATTCGATGAGATTTTTCACAATTCTATAACTTTTGCTATACTTCGTTTTCATACTTCTTCAATCACGTGTTTCTATTGTGGCGCGGGACGTGATTTAATGGTGCATATTATGGCCAATGACGATTGCAAATTTCATCGACAGCAACGTATAAAAATTGAAAATTTGGGCATTGACATCCAAAATGCTGATTTCATACCACCCTAACTATGAAATAAAAATGAATCCATATATGTGGATGGAATATAATTACTGATTCAGTGTATGAATATGATGGGTACCGGATATAAAAAAAATAAAATCAGTCTCATGAAAATGAATTTATGTTTTTGGTCAGAACCACCTGGTAGTTGCATACTTTCCATTGGCTATCTCTTTGCATGTACCTGTAGAGTAGGGAGGGTGAGTGTAAGCCCACAGCATTTAGGCCACATGTGACCCATTGTACATCCTCCCGAGGAGTTATTCTCCTAGGTCATCGTCCATCCTTTCCTTTCCAGGAAGGTGGACAGGTCACTAGCAGACACATCCTTTATTTTGGCAGGTGTAGGCCAAGACGCACCGAACACAGATTGACGGACACTCACATAGGACATGCCTAACAGTATAGTCTTTCTATTCACATATCCTGCATAGAGGTGTGTACACTGGCCCCATAATATGGAGGTCTTTTCTCAGTTGACAGCGGCCAGCCAGAAATCCTACTGTTGAGCGTAGGTTTTTTCTGGTTATCGTCAGATATTTCTTCGGCGTCAGCTTCCCAGAGTGATCCTGTCAAGACTGCATCCTTTGATTCCATCCCATCTCCTTATGGATTGAGCATGGGTGTTGAGTTTATCTAGTTCCGCAATTGTCGAAGTCATCAGGCCGTAGGTGTCACTAGGACCTGAAATTGTTAGTCCGGCTGCTTCCTTGACTATATAGCCGGCAATGCGATTACCTTTACTCCTATCGTGCCCTTCAACCCACCTCAGAATAATGTTTTTGTCTACCGAGGCTTTGGATTAATCTTGGTGGCACTCTAGTACTAGCCGTAAGATAACACGTTGTCTGTTCAAGGCTAATAGAGCTTGTCTACTATCAGTGCAGAATGTTATGTTTTTGCCAGAAATTCCTTTCCAGAAATTTCTTCGCATGATATTTTATCATTTATTGTTCTCCACTCCCTCATAATTTTTCTCTGTCACAGTCAATATCCGTCATGTACACTGTTTTATTTATAACATCGTACGAATTATCTGCATTGACCTCAATTTCTAAATCCTGCTTGAATAACATTTATGATATCGTAATAATATTTGTGCAGTTCTCATCCGTCAAAATACATTTCTTTCACAGAGTGAGATATATTTTTCGATATTGCTTCAAATGATTGTCTTTTGTTATTGCATCACAAATTCTTTGAACTCAAATATGATACGTGTGATGCACTGTTTGGAACCGTTGGCGAAGTAATGAATATTACTGAAGTTTTCTCTCAACATCAAATCATTATTTTAACACGTCAACACATATTTCGATCATTTTCAAGAGGAAGATTAAACAGACAAACAGAAGATTAAACGACAAGAGTCCTTAGGCTTGCCTCTACATATGCATCGTATTGCGCGGTTTTGACACTGATATGAAGCATGAGGTAGAACACACACCTCAGAAGCCAATACCATACCGAATACTCACAAATACACAGCTATTAGGATTTATTCATTTCTCACAATAAAACACTGTTGGCTTTACCATTGTCTATCTTGAATAAGATGTACGGGTCACCACAAAACAATTCTAGGCCCAAAGCAAATTATCATAACGTTTTCATCATCTGACTTTGTGATCAGCAGAACGTATTCGTAGAGAATACTTGAATGACTAACTCACGAATACTCTCTACGAAATCGTGATACTCGTACCGTTGATGGTGGTCAACTGGGTTTATGTTCAGAGATCTTGCTGACCAATATTAGCTCAACCCTCGCCTATCCAATGGTTCAAAAAGATTGGAAATATTGAATCTTCAATCATCAACTTGCGTTAAAGTGAAGTCCTATCATGTTTGAGATTCATTTCTCCAACATCAATACCTGCAAATTGGGTAAAATATTTTGAAGGTCAAATAGATAGTTGGAGTAGCTCAACTCAGAATATTTTTCAAGAATTTGAACGAAGTTTCGGAATTATGTTGTACAGAGTGGGCAAAATTTGACACTTTCGAAGGGAAACTCATGTTTTCAAACCAGAAAGATGACAACTGATGACTGTGATGACCGCATATCGATATCTATCATTTTTTTTGAGTTACACCATGTTTTTATGATAATATTTCTGAAGCACTTCTTCACGTAGAATTAAATGAGGTGAAAAACTCATTTTCGCAGATGAGATATCAATAGTTTTTGATGGAAAAATATTTTCTTCAATAAGACATTGTATATTCCTGCATATTTCAATATAGCTTAAAATTACCTTCCCAAACATGTAGCACATTTGATGTTTTGCTAGTCATGTTTGAAATACAGAGGTTCCAGGATTTTTCATGTAGATTTTGAAATGCACGTAGTTTCAATTAAATTGATAACAGTTCGTACTATATTTACTACTAATAAATGAAACTTCAACAATAACAATACTAATGAAAACAACGAACAATGAAATATATTTCTCCAGAGAAGGTGTTCAAAATGTCTATCAGCTTCTCCTACACACAGGCGACACTCTTTATTAACGTTTTACTTCGAATCAATTAGTTCAATAGGAGTACGAGAAGTAGAACTTTGCATCAATGCAGCATTCACTTCGTATCTACAAATGGTCGGCAATTCAAAAAGAAGAGCTTCCAACCTTCCCCAGAGGTGAAAGTTCATAGGCGTTAGGCCCGATGATCTGACCGGCCAACGGTTGGGTCCTTGGTTGACTATCCAATTATTACCGAAATTTGCAGCCAAAAAATTCGTAACGATTCTGAGCTCCATTAGTGGCAATTCAGGAAGGGGTTCAATATTTTGCCTTGAAATTTCTAAATACCTCTGAGATACAAACGTGCCATTATAAATGAACGGATCCATAATGCTACCCCTGGAAACACCTGCCCACAATCTGAATTCAAATCTACCTTGACTTCTCTGCTCCAAAAAGAATGAGGATTTAGTTGTGTCCTAGTATAAGAATTGTAGCAGTTGAAAATGCTGACAGTACTGACATAGGATTCGTCTGTCAGAATACATTTCAACCGAAAATCACGCACATTGTTACAATTTTCCAGGAATGACTGGCATAAAGTCATGCGGCATTCAACATCTCCTGGTCTGAGTTGATGAACTCTAATGGTCCTGTACGGTTCGAATTTGTGTTTTTTTTAAAATCCTCCTAACGTTAGTTTTCGGTAGGCAAGTTGATATTTGCAAATTTTATCGTTGACGTTTTGAGATTATTTTCAACAGCTCCTAACTGAAACCTTTGGTGTAGTAATGAATATTACTGGAAATTTTTTCTAACACCAAACCGTAATTTCAACAAATCGGCGCGTGTTTCGATCACCAAGTAATTCTTCCTTCAAGAGAAAGATTAAACAGTTCCCTCTTGAAGGTGATCGAAACACGTGTCGTGATGTTAAAATAACGGTTTGGCGTTGAAAGAAAACTCCAGAAATATTCCTTATCCCTATTTGATTCATATAATTTTGGCCTTTTCTTTTCAAATTGACTACCATAAATTTAGTTGTGTCTTAATTCTGCGAAAATGTCTATAAAAGGTTGTTTTCTCTCTGGATACCTCTCGTGATACAAATTGCTTGCTGCTTCTGCATTTTCCCAGTTTGTATAAAACAGCCTGTCATATCCCATTTTTCATGCTTCTCATACTTCATGGCGAATGTGTTTGAAAATTGAACAAAAACCACTAATAGAAGAGCTTAAATCAAAATTTGACAACTACCAGTGAACATTAGCATTGTGTTTTATCGCTGCACCTCCAAAGCCCACTTGATCAAAGTGTACGTTTCAAAGTCTACATGTAAAAATCTGAAAGCTCTGTATTTCAAAGCTGACTCTAGCAAAACATCCATTATGCTACATTTTTGGAAATGCAAATTCAAGCGCTATTGAAATATGCAGGACTATACAAGGTGTTTTATTGTGAAAAATTTCTCCATCAATAACTATTGATACCTCATTTGAAAAAATTTGTTTTTCACACCATGGAATTCTACGTTAAAAATGCTTTGAAGATAATCTCATAGAAAAAAAAAATTGACAGAGAAAAAAGTTACAGCAACTTTTTAAAAATACACGTTTTCAAAAAACATGCTGACACACCAATAAGTGTGTCATACAATTTGACTCCCAGACACAGCCACCAGTTTTCATCTATCTAGTTTGGAAACAGGAGTTTCCCTTCAAAAGTGTCCGATTTGGTCCACTCTGTACAATGTATTTTTTCAAGTGATTCAAACTTTACCCCTTCCGATTCTGGACTCGATTGTTTTTTCATAAGCTTCTCGTATAATATTGGACGAAAAATATATCTGAGACTCATTTGATAAATTTGGGTTATCTAGACACGTTTACTATCTATTATCTAGTCATAAAGTATAATAATTTCCCAAAAGAAACATTTTATATCATGTAGAGTAGTGTATCAAAGCTAATTTCAATCATGAACTAAATCCCCTGTACATGAGCAAATTGGCTTTTTTTATCACCACTACCTAGCAAAATGTAATCGCGAAACCGTAATTCCCAAAATAGTGGTAATCCGAAAGTATTCAGATCAAGAAAGCGGAGCGACTGAGCCGCATTACAGAAACAAACATCTTTATTATCCTCGCAAACAAAACAGTGCAAAAACAAATCCAGACGAATCTCTCAAACGAACGTCCCCGTTCGCAAAAGGAAACTCAGCGTGCCGCATTGTGCCGCAAAACTGCGGCCACTATTTCATCTAACAACTACTGGAGGATCGCCAATGTTTACTGGAGGCATTTCGTTTGTAAAAAGCGGTCTAAACCCGCACAAAAAGAAAGCGATCCGTTCGATGTATATCCAGAGGCAGTCATAATTTCTATTTAGAACTCCTCGTTTTGTTAGAACCATTTCGGTTGTCTGGCAAGAGGATTCTTGGAAGGAAAGGTTGCAGGGAAAATCCAATATTGACGTATCATGAATTTCGTTCTTCGTGTTTTCAGTAAAATGGAATCTTGTCGCCACTTTTGGAAAAATAACAATTGAAAGATTAATGAACTAACCTGTGTGGATAATTATACTACGGATTTTTTCGAGATATAAAGTGCATGAGTTGATCATGAATTTTTTTCTTGAAATGAAAAAAAAAAATGGATGCAGTGTAGTGAAGTCACATGGTGCTTTATCAGTCAGCCGTAAGGTTGAAGATCGTAAACCAGTTGCATTGGCCTCTCATATTTGAAATATGGCTACAAACAATTTATCTTTGTAAGTTAGGCCCTACTACGCGCTTACTATACTACTTTTTAATAAGGGCTGGTGAGTTCAGAGAGCAGTATGTGATATTATGCATTTCCCGCTAGGTTTTCTGGTGATATTTTACCATATTTTCCATATTTCTTATTGATTTGTTTGAAATCTATCTATAACTTCGATATCTAATATAAATATCAAATAGGTTCTCAATGTTGAAGTAGAGGGAATATCTCAAGTAAACTCTTGAATGAATGTGTTAATTTCAAACAACTCAACTCACACTTTTATTATGTCGAAATTAATCTCTTAACTACCTATAAACATATACAATGTGAACAAAACAAATTAACAAATTATGAAAATGGTGGTTTAACACCCCCTCTCATCGAATAATTCGTTCAATCCCATTGTTTGTCGTAAAATATTCAATCTTGGGATCTTCTACGATCCCAGCAATCATAATTGGCCTGGAAACAACACTGATTGCATAAGCAATTTCTGGTCTTGTACATGTCATTAGATACATAAGAGCCCCAAACGCCTCTNTTATCTTCGTTTATCTTAGTTTCTTCACACCAGATACTATATCCATCATCATTGTCATATCCAATGAGTACTCCTTTTATAGCCTTTCTATCCATTTTCTTTCGACATCTTTTTGGTATATGAGCATAGCAATAACTGCCTATTACTCTGAGATGCCTCAAGTTGGGCTTCTTTTTAAACAATATTTCGAAGGGAGATTTGTCTTCAATACCAGATGTACCGGATCTGTTCAAAATATAAACAGCTGTGTTGATCATTTCAGCCCACAAGCTTTGAGTTATTCATCTTTCTCTAGCATGCATCAAAGCTCGCGCAGTTTCAACTACTGTTCGATTATCACGCTCTGCGCAACCATTCTGCTGAGGAGTGTCGAGCATGATGAATCTTTGTCATATTCCATATTTATTGAGAACTTTGGTTATTTCTCTATTTGAGAATTCTCCACCTCCATCTGACAAGAATTCCTGAACGTTGTAGCCCATAGCTTTCATTTCTGCGAGTGAAATTTTAAGCTTTTCTACAACTTCAGATTTTTCTCTGATGAAAAAGACATAACGGAACCTACTGAAATCATCTTTGAACTGAATATAATACCGGTAACCTGACTTGGATGGACAAAAAGGTCCACATACATCAGCATGTATTCGTTGTGCAGGAACATCAGCTCTGTCTCTGGTATCAAATTTCATTATATGAGCTTTTCCGTAAACGCATCCTTCACAAAATTCACTGTCCAAGTTGACATGTATCCCAAGTTCACGTTCGAGTAGCGATTTCACATGTTTCTTATTTTGGTGACCAAGTCTCTCGTGGTACATCTGTAATACGTTTTCATTGCCAACTGTAATCACATTAACAGCAATTTCGGGTTTGACGAATTTCAAATTCAGTTTGTACAATCCTCCACATCTGTTTCAACTAAAATAGTTCTTCGGAGAGTTTTATTTGACATTTTTCAGCACTTGAAATGAATGAGCTATCCGTGTTTTTATCCTGCACGGATAAAACAGAGAAAGGATTTTTGTTGATTTCTGGAACATACCATACGTTTGTCATGGTGAAAATCTGTACTCTTCCGTTTACACAAGTTTTCACGCTCAGAGTACCTTGACCTAGAGCTGGCACTGAATCTCGATTAGCTATTGTGACCCTGTGATTTCCATCAAAAGGTGTGTATTCTTGAAACATATCACTTTGATTGCTGATGTGATTCGTAGCACCATTATCAACATACCAAATGTCTTTATCACACGTAGAATACAACACGGAGTTTGTTTCTGCTACGAGAGTCACATTGGTATCACTAGTTTTATGTTTTTCATTTTCTGGTTCTGGAGGTTTTCCATCTGCTTTCCATTTGAAACAATATTTACAAAACAGGTTCATATTGTGATTTCCTTTGCATTTTTTATTATTTTCCAAGAACATCACTTCCTCTTTAACCAAGGATTGGGATGATAAAGCTTTTTCGTATGCACAAAGTTGATTAGTTAAACTGTCAATTGTTCTATCGTTCTTCGACATTAGCATCCAACTTGACTTGAACGAAAAATACTCTGGAGGAAGAGTCTCCAAAATCTTGCAAATCAGCAACAATTCCTGGTAGATCGCATTTTCATGTATTTCCATTTACTACTTTATCCTTCTTGATTTCATTTTGCAAAATATTCCAAAGATTTTTGAGTTTAGAAATATGAGATGGAATGTCATCTTCTTTGTGTCGTGTGTAGCTGAAGAATTGCATGCATGTGTCATATGTTTTGTCCTCAACATAACCATAATACAGCCTGTGTAATTCTTGCCACACTTCACAAGCAGTAGTGTACCTCATCACTTTTGCAAGAGTTTCTTGAGTCATATTTACTGTAAGAACCAGTAAAGCATTATTGTCTGCTTGATTGAAGTCTTTCAACTCCTTGTCATACTTTGTTCTCTGAGTTTGGGTTGCGTTTTCTGGTAAAGGTTCGGGTAAAGTTGATTTTCCTTATTCAGGAGGACTTTCTTTCAGTTTGTGTCTGAAAGTTACTTCTTTGCATGATCTACACATCCATGTATAGAGTTACTTCCTTCCTTTCTTTGGAAGACTCCCTCATCCTTCTTTTTGTATCAAGATGGAGTAGTAGAAAGCCAAAAACTTTCTTTCCCAAATAATCTCTTAACTATTTATAAACATATACAATGTGAACAAAACAAATTAACAAATTATGAAAATGGTAGTTTTTCAACACTAAATGCCTGTTACAATTTTTTGTGAAAAATGATTCGAAACTTCTTTCAAAAAATTATCCAATTTCATGTGATTAACTCAATAAGGAAGCACTCAACTGCTGGATGACGTACGGTTCATTTCTAATAATTTGAGTCTAATTATCTAAGCTTCAATGTTTGTTCAATAAATAGGAATCTTTGTTTTTTTATAATTTTGTATATTTGTGTGCCTATAACTTATACAATATTAAGTTATAGGCATAAGTAGAGGTATGTTAGAGTCTGGTTCTAATTTTTGCCCAGGTTCGATAGTGTTAATATTCATATCATGATCTATTATGTTGAAAAAATATCGAATTTTCCATCCTAGTATGTATTGGTATGAATCGATCAGTCAAATGTAATTCAAATTATGTCTGAATTGGATGAGAAGTCTATTGGTACTGTTTGATATCTTTATTTTGCTCATTTGTCCAATTCTGCAGTTTGGAAATGGAAAATTATAGATGGATGTTACTTTTTTGCATCAGTCCGAAAGAAAATTTGCCAAACTTCAAGAATAGTGTCATTTACTGAACAAGTGTCACTTTTTGTCGGTGGAATTGAAGTTTTCGGCAACTTTTCTGGGGTATTGACCATTTTTTATCTCTTTCCTTTCGCCAGGAAAATTTTCTTTGTGAAAAATACTTTGAATTTACGCAGTTACATCTCGGTGTGGACTAAAAAGTTTGCCACCTCTACATCCATATGAACTTCTGCACAACATTTTTTTTCATTTCAAAGTAACATTTCGTATAAGTCAAAAAAGATTCAGTCGTCTTTTTTCTGCAGATATCAGTTCTAGTTCACATTCATCAGCCATGAAAAATCGTGTTTTTGAAAACGAAGGCATTATCAAATTTTTTGAAAACATGAAAATGTGTTATTTGAAAAGATAGAATTTGTCGATGTATTCACTTATGCACATGCTTTTCGTCACATCTTGGCGAAACAAGATATGAAAATGCCGTGTTTTGTCTCGACTATCCGAAAGAAAATGCCAAATGGAATGAATTCATTATTTCGGTTGACACGTCAAATTTAAATTATACTTTGACATTCTTCAACGCGAAAATGCCACCCATACCAACACCCTTCGGATGACAGGTACAACCCCAACATTTTCAAATGGGAAGTATAGGTTTGTGATATATCGTTTAAAAGGTCTGTTCATTCTCTATCAAAAATGTTACCGCTTTCATTGCAACAATCAAGATAAAATAAATTGAAATCATGTTGTTACCGAAATTGAATACACTCAAAAACTAAAATATAATGCCAAACGTAATGAAATGTAGAATACGAAAAAGAACTAGGGCTGTTAACGAATAAGCTGTTCAAAATATTCACAGCGAATGTCTTGGCAACATCCTAATCTCAAATAAAACTGTCTTTTGACATTATTTAACATATCAGGCGAGACCGATCTAATCGCAAGCGTTATTCGTTCTTTCAACTGATTCAAATATGGAGGTTTGGTTTTGTACACATTGCTCTTTACATATCACCATAAAAATGTAGAGGCTAACTAAGGACAATGTCTACCACGCGGACGTTCTGGGTTCGATTCTCATAACTATTAACTTTTTTTAATTATGTTGACTACTATGTCTAATCTGTCGGCGTGCTGTCTGCCTGAACTATTCATTCCACAGAAAATTCAATTCTCCCGCCACAATGATGTGCGCGCTGATTGCGCGTGACAGGACGCTACCTGACTGCACACTCTGATTGGTTCGCTGTGGGACACCACGTGACGATTTGGTTGACTGGATGCCTTAGCTACCTGGCTGGTGTGATGACGTCTGTCTCGCTAGAGTGACTGCCACAATTTGGTACACTCTGATTGGTTCGCCGCTGGGTGGGACACCACGTGACAATTTGGTTGACTGGATGCCTTAGCTACCTGGCTGGTGTGATGACGTCACCGTCTGCCCCAATCCGGGGGACCTCTTCTTCTAATTGGATGATATTGTTATCAAACATGTCCATACTTTGCTCACAAAAATAACAACGAAATCGGCTTCCATGAGCTCCTGAGGAAGTATCATTTTGTAGGGATGCATTTTAGTTTTTTTGACATGTTTACTATCGATGTATGGCTAACATTGAATGTAATGGCTGCCTGTCTACTCGGTGTATGTGGGTCTTCCTCAAACTCAAGCGTTACATCTAATTTGAGTTCATCAATCATTGCATTGACAGCTGCCTTTTTATCTGCCCTTGAGATATGGGCGGTGAATTAAAAAATTTCTCATGAAATAGGCGAGCTACTTTCTGTTTTGTTCGAGTTTTGTCTCCGTAATCAATCATTTGTAAAACTGTTATTTTATGCATTTCCGCTAATCTAACCATTTGTCAGACTTGAAGTTAACGAACCTTTAACTCAAATTTAAATACTGACAACTAATGTTGACACATAAAACAAGTTGACAAGGCTTTTCAAACTAACGATGCCACGGAAATTATTTACATTTACATTTACATTTACATCATAATTTTTGCCTACTTTCTTATTATCAAAACCTCAACATGAAATAAGGTTTCAGTGTATTGCAATAAGTTTTGGGTGTATTTTATCGAATTTCGGTAACCACGTGATTTTGATATATTTTATCTTAATTGTTGCAATAAACTTGAAAATAGAGGAGACCTTTCTAACGATACATCACAAGCCTATACTTTCCATTTGAAAAAATTGGGAGTTGTACCTGTCATTCGACGGTGGTTGAAGGTAGGAGTAGCATTTTTCCGTTGAAGTATGTCAAATTATAATTTAAATTTGACGTGTTTCGGGATTTTGTTACAATATGTACCGTAACCGAAATAATTAATTCATTCCATTTGGCTTTTACACACTGTATATAAAATCAGACCAAAATACTTACGGTCATAGTATTTTTGATTCTAGAGTCGGTCTGCCTGGTAAATAAACGTACATCAAAAGATGCCTCAACTCTTAATCATTATGCTACCTGCAAAAAGTAAAAGTAGGCACATACTGAAACATACTATCTGTTCGTTTCATTTTCCTGACTATCCCACTAGGTGACGTACCAAATAATTCAAGTTTTTAGCAGATATGACATATGTTTTAATTACATTCATACATTGTCATCGAATTGTATGACTTCAGACAATAAAGTATATTTGTAATTATTATTATGCTCACACAATCACCTCTTTCAGAGCTTTTGTAAGAATATGTTGAAATCTGTTTTTTCGTCAGCCAGCTGTCGCCTTCCTACGAACGACAACCCTCAAAAGTCAACGAGTTCTTACCTTTTAACGGACGATTCCTAGTTGCCTAAGAATATTGATATTTCCAGAAAAATCGCCATTGCTTTGGTTTAACGTCTTTCTCATCGTTGAAAATTTCACCGAAAAGACTGCACAAGGAATATATCAAGTTACTTGCCTGACCAGATTCGGCATCCTTGAATCCTAGGAGCAGAACATTATATTGATAGGAAATCTCCACGGCTCCTCGAAACACTGTCTAAGATATCTCGGAATGACATAATTAATGCCCTGTTACGTAGTTAGTGGCTCGGTTGGGGCAATCTCGGTCGAGTTCGAAGGCAATAAATGTCTGGAAGTGCCAAACTAGC
Source organism: Leptinotarsa decemlineata (assembly GCF_000500325.1). Lineage (NCBI taxonomy): Eukaryota > Metazoa > Arthropoda > Insecta > Coleoptera > Chrysomelidae > Leptinotarsa > Leptinotarsa decemlineata. The sequence continues at coordinate 25,973 of NW_019291592.1, forward strand.
GGAAGGGCGGCCATTAAGGGGCTGCTGCTGCTGCTTCTGCGAGATGCGAATTATGGACCGTGTGTCGAGGTTGCAGAATGTTTCCGGGAGAATATTGATAATGAATCGTTTGTCCGTGGAAATTTATCGTTGAATATGGCGATGAAGGTTCGTGACTACTAACGAAGTTAAAATCATAATGAGGACAATAGCAATATTGGAATAGTGTAGTCGTAGCAGTAGTAATTTATTCACAAACATTTGTTTCCAACGATACAGTAATATACAGGGTGTAACTGAATAAGTGTAAAACATTTAAGGAGGTAAGTTCTCATTGAAAAAAAGATAGGATCTCTCATATAAAGAAATTTCATTGAAGCATCCCTTGTTAAGATACAGCCCTCAAAGGGGGTACATAAAATTTGTATAACAATTTTTTCACAAGCACTAAAAAAGTTAC
>NW_019291592.1:31107-56719 GCF_000500325.1 Leptinotarsa decemlineata
TTAAACTTCTTTTCCTTGTGAAAAGGACCATCTCAGTCTCCTTGGGATTGATCGACAGTGAGTGTTCCTTACACCATGTTTCTATTTCCAACAGTTGAAACTTCCATGGAGTAAACTTTCAACCAAAATACTATTATTCACTCAAATGAAACTGCCTTTTGACATTATTTAATATATCAGGCGAGACCGACCTAATCGCAAGCGTTATTCGTTCTTTCAAATGATTCAAGTATGGAGGTTTAGTTTTGTACACATTTCTCTTTACATATCACCATAAAAATGTAGAGGCTAACTGAGGGCAATTTCTACCACGCGGACGTTCTGAGTTCGACTCTCATTACTATTAACTTTTTTTTTAATTATGTTGTCTACTATGTCTAATCCGTCGGCGTGGTGTCTGCCTGAACTATTCATTCCACAGAAAATTCAATTCTCCCGCCACAATGATGTGCGCGCTGATTGCGCGTGACAGGACGCTACCTGACGGCACACTCTGATTGGTTCGCTGTGGGACACCACGTGACAATTTGGTTGACTGGATGCCTTAGCTCCATGGCTGGTGTGATGACGTCTGTCTCGCTAGAGTGACTGCCACAATTTGGTACACTCTGATTGGTTCGCCGCTGGGTGGGACACCACGTAACAATTTGGTTGACTGGATGCCTTAGCTACCTGGCTGGTGTGATGACGTCATCGTCTGCCCCAATCCGGGGGACCTCTTCTTCTAATTGGATGATATTGTTATCAAACATGTCCATCCTTCACTCACAAAAATAACGACGAAATCGTCTTCCATGAGCTCCTGAGGGAGTATCATTCTGTAGGGATGCATTTTAGTTTTTTTGATATGTTTACTATCGATGTATGGCTAACATTGAATGTAATGGCTGCCTGTCTACTCGATGTATGTGGGTCTTCCTCAAACTCAAGTGTCACATCTAATTTGAGTTCATCACTCATTGCATTGACAGCTGCTTTTTTATCTGCCCTTGAGATATGGGCGGTGAATTAAGAAATTTCTCATGAAATAGGCGAGCTACTTTCTGTTTTGTTCGAGTTTTATCTCCGTAATCAATCATTTGTAAAACTGTTATTTTATGCATTTCCGCTAATCTAACCATTTGTCAGACTTGAAGTTAACGAACCTTTAACTCAAATTTAAATACTGACAACTAATGTTGACACATAAAACAAGTTGACAAGGCTTTTCAAACTAACGATGCCACGGAAATTATTTACAAAGAATGGTAGGAAGTATGTTTTTTTGAAGTTCAATGATAGTTGTTCATAATCATACCAATCTATTATTAGTTTCTACCTATCTTTTGACATCGAACCATGTTTCTCCGGAGTAGACAATACCTGTGTAATATGGACAGTTATTTTCCCACAGGACCCTGCTGAGAGTAATCCATTTACGTATAAACAGAATAGTGTCGGTGGTACATATGCAAAATTATATATTCGCTTCTCCAGAATGATCATTTGATAATGGCTGTTGTAGTAATTGAGTATATTAAAACAATCTCCACTTGATTCATAGACATACCTGAAGTTGTTGAAAATGGTTAATACTAATGATAGTGAAAAAAAAATTATATTATGAAGTTCACATTGATGGTGAAACCAAAATTACCATTCTCTCACAAACAACATAGGAATGTTTCTTTTCGTAGTTCTATATATTTCTTCATAAGTCTCCTCCTCTATTTCAACAGTAGTGACTGTTTCTTCGGCATCACTGAGTATCATGTTCATATGTTGATCATAAGCATGTAATCTACCGCGAATTTCTCTGTCATTTCTCATTTTCACATAAATCCTTTCCTTTAAATTTGATCTGACCAGATCGAGCGGCTCTTTGACTGTCATTGAGGGGATGTTTTCTGAATTATCTGCCATTTTTAACTCTTGTATTAACAACCTCTCAACACAATCAGCGAAAAAAATAACTTTTCAATTCAAATTCAAATCCCAAAACCGCTCCTTGTGGGACCCCACATTCAATTATCCTTTCACTGCTTTTTATATCATTTATTCTATCTGCTCACGATCTGTGATATATGACTTCAATAATTTGATTGTATTTCCCCTCATACCAATATTCTCCAGAGTATTTAAAACAGAATTCCGTGATCAACAGTATCGAACGTATTTGACAAATCAATAATCCAACTGATGGCTTACTTTCTCCTAGTGTTTTGTAGATACGTTCTGATAATTGTGTGAGTGCGTTTTGGGTAGATTTTCCTTCTCGGAATCCAAATTGTGATTCGGATAAAATGTAATACTTTCTGATGAAGCAAACTAACCTAATCTTTACTGATTTTTCTAGTAGGTAATTATGGAAAGTTTTGAGCATGTTGGGAAGTGTCCTGTCTTTACCGCTTGGTTGAATATTGTTGTGATCGGCCCTGCAATGTATGACATTTTATTTGTCTTCTCTGAATGTATGCTTTGAAGTTCTAATAATTTTTTTTACTTAGTTCTATTCTAGTATTGATATATGTGTTATTTTGAATATTCACTATTTCGTTCATGTCATGTGTTATATGTGGTTTTTATAAGATTTATTTCATCTTTTGCCAAAGGCATTTGCAGGAATCACTTCTGTAAAGAATCCTGCACTGATATAGTCCAACGACCTCCATGGTATTAGCCAGGAAAATAGTTGTTTTCTGATAGGTGTCGGTCTATAAACCTACTGTATACGTTAGCAAAGTCTGACCTAAACGAATTGTTCCTTCAGATTTTGGATAATTCAATATGAATTGTAGCAGTTTGTATGAATATGAATAGCGAAACCAAATTGAAAATGTATTAAACTGAATTATAGACTCAATGCTACAAATCCAACTGGTAAATCGGAAGCAACGAGCGGTTGGACTGTATGAGTACCAGCGGTGAGTAACAGCGATCGGTGTTTCCAAAACTGCCTCCTATACTAAAACCAATAATGATTGAGAGTAGAAGTAAGCCCAGTTGACAGCAAATCGGGGGCGTGCTTATTAATTTTTGAGAGGGTTAAATTTGCCACAACCTACAACTATACTGCTTACTATATTTTGATTCTGCTATAAACTGGTAACGTAAAATTTAGATATGACAACGCGCTTTACTCTCAATCATTATTGGTTTTACTATAGTTATAGCATGCCACTTTTGTGCTCGTGATTTCTTTCTTGATCGCGCATCCGTTTGGTCCCAGCAATGTTCGGAATTCAGTTTGGATATTGTTTTGAATATACCGAGTGACTGATAACATTTTTATATAAAAGAAAATAACATTGCATAAAATTCCTTTCAAATACTAATGAATGGAAAAAACTGAATATTCTTTCTGAAACAATTATATTCAATAGTGAAATGCTACAACAGGCGCATTCAATTCGATGTTTTATACAACAATACACCTACATGCTAGCATTACAGCATGTTCAACCCCATTCAGTGAAAATGCAAACTCAACTGTAGTTCCTCCGAACCATTACGCCGCAATATTTACCCAGCACAAACAAACGCGTCATTTAATGTTCAGTCAGAATTGAAATTTGCGTTTTGCAATGATCCGTCTAAAGTAAATATCGCATCTGAATATTCCTACCAGAGGTGCCCTCCTGTTTATTTTGCAAGATACGCGGTTCTCGCAAGCAATAATACTTAGGTCGATTTCGGGGTATAGCAAATTGATTTATCACTGATAAGATTCGTCCGAAATAGATTTGAATCAAATGAATGGACTATTTATTCAGATTGCCGAATTCTGCGGTACTTTCTATGAGTTATCTGTTTGGTGGAGCCAATTTTGTTTATTTAATTATTGAATATGCAGGAAAATATCTTCTAGACATTCTACTTCTCCAGTAATGAAAAATTGTGAGGAAAACAATGACGTTCAGTAAAAACTGTAGAACATGCACATAATTTTTCTCCTGGAAAAAAGGCGTCCATAACAAGTACTTCAAATGAAACAGATTCTGTAGAAATCTCAGGTACATAGTATGAAGTTCGGAAACGTTGTCAATTTTCATAGCATATTTTTTGAAATCTTATTTTCAATGATGGGGGGGGGGTAGTAAACGATCCTCACGTTCTCAAATAGAAATTTTTGAAAGGATTCTCAACTCGAATTCTCAAATTGTTGAATTGTTGAAGTTGAATATGGCTACTTGAATTTGTATTTAAGCATGATGATTTCGTGTATATTGACATTGCGTGTAATTGTTTAGTTTTGAAAGTATACTGAGAAATCAAAAAAATAGACAAAATCAATATTTTTTATGCCTTACTCATTCGAAGAGATATTGGCAATTTCTTCAAACACTTTAATGTAATTAATGAAAACACTTTTGTCTAATTTCCACTAGTTATTTTATTCTTTCGACCGGTTTCGCGTTTCATTCCTTTTCATTCCTTACAGATATAACGTCAGCATAAATCGAAGAATATATGACAATAGTTTGAATTTCCATAAAAAATTACACTTCTTGAAGTTGGATAATATCCATTTTTTGGAATGTAATAACTTTATAAGGCGCTCAAACTACACAAGAGATGGATTCGGACTGAAGGCAGTAGTAGCTTGCTATTTGGGTAGAGAAATAATGAAGATAATCAATGAAATAAGATATAAAAGAAATAACCGGGAAAATCTGAAAAAAATATTCATGCTTCAGGACAACCAGGTTAGTTCCAAAAAACTTTTGGGAACGCAAGGAGCGACGTTCTCTTTTTCAGTGATGGAGACACCTACAACCTAACCACCAGAGGACAAATCAAAAAAGCCTGGAATAACAAAAAATTGTGATGCTGACAAAAGAGTTTCATTGTTGCTGTTGGACATCCAATCTGTAGGTACGTAATAAGGGTAATGAACTTTATATTTTTCTTGAACAACATAATTTTCCAAATTTTGTTAGAGCATTGGCTAAAATCTGAAGAACTCTTTGAATGCCCGAATTATGTAACAGCTTCAAAGTATTGTAGGACTCAATCTCTGCATGGGGGAACAATGATTCTCGTCAATAAAAATGCTCTCAAAGATCTGACGCTAAATAGTATTGATAAATTTGATCATCTCATGGTTGAAAAGGAATTTGAATTCTCGTTATTACATGATACTAAAAATCATATCTTTTTTATTTGTATTCATAGACCACCAATGTGTAATGTCAGTTTTCCTAAACGGAAAATAAAGATCAAAAAGATAAATAAATCTTGGATTACACAGGGCATCAAAATGTCTGCGAGCAACTTGAGATCGCTACACTCAATACGAAAATATATTTCCGATAAATTTTTTGTTACATTTTTCAACAAATATCGTCAAATTTACAGACGGGTAATTAAATATGCAACAGACATTCATTGAACGAGTAGAATAAACAAAGCTGATAATAAAATCAAAGAAAACTGGGCCATAGTGAATAGTCTAAGACTAAGAAATACATCAAATTCAATTCCAGAACACGTCAATATAGATCCGGAAACACTCAATAATTTTTACTGCACAATTGCTCAAAAACTAACTTCATCCCTTGTTCCTACTTCAAATCCTATGGATTATTTAAATAATGTAAATATGCCCAACAACTTTCATTTTGAAGACACAAATTTATTAGAGCTGAAAGAAATCTTGCAAGAAAATAAAAACAAAAATGCAACGGGCATTGATGAAATTTCAGTAAAAATTTCAAATAACCTTCCCGATTCCGCTTTGAATACACTAGTGATGGCTATAAATAAATCCTTTTCTCTTGGAAATTTCCCTCCGTGTCTAAATACAGCTCTTGTAATTCCTATCTTCAAAGGTGGTAATGCAGAAGATCCAAATAACTTCAGACCTATCTCCATGCTCTCAACACTCTCAAAAATCATAAAAGAAATGGTAAAAAAAGAGTATTGGTATTTCTTTATAAAAACAATATATTAGCCAACTGTTAATTTGGCTTTCAAAAGGCAAAAGGCATAAATGATGCAATCTTTTCCTTGAACATGTCTACACACATTTAAACAATGGTGAGGTCGTAGCTGAAGTATTCTGCGATTTCTCCAAAGCTTTTGACTGTGTAAATCATGAACTTCTTTTGCAAAAGTTGAACTACTATGGCTTCAGAGGAGTGTGTAATGACTGGTTCAGGTCTTATTCAAGTGATAGAAAACAGTAAGATCAAACGGAAAACTATCACACACTGAGGATATCTTATGGGGCGTTCCACAAGGATCAGTACTGGGCCTGACTCTTCTCCTTATTTATGTTAATGACCTGGTTACTCTCTCAATTCAAGGGATTTTTACCATCTTTGCGGATAACACCACGCTCCTTTGGCATGGAAAAAATACTTCTAACAAGAAAGAAACTATCTCTAGTGATTGTGAAAGTTGTGAAAAATGGTGTGAAGCTAACTACCTGTGCTTTAATATTAAAGAAACAAACCTACTCAGCTTCAGCTGTAATATTAACAATTTATACTTGAATGGACAAATTTTCGAGGACAAAAAGCAATCCAAATTCCTGGGAAGCTTCATGGATAACAAATTAAAATTTGATCAACATATTTCAGCTTTGAATAAAAAATTCGCATCAGGATGTTATGCACTTCGAATAGTTCCAAATGAAGTGAGTTCATCCACAACAAAAATGGTATATCATTCCCAGATTGATTCCCAGCTGAGATATGGTGTTGCCTTCTGGGGATTTTGCAGTCAACAATTTTTTCATTCAGTTTTTGTTTTGCAAAAGCGAGCGGTTAAATACTTATACAAGATGGGAGTGCGTGAGTCATGTAGACAGACCATTATTATTGAGAGAAAAAAATTCTCAGTTACTTGTATTTTCATACTTGAAACTGTTTGCCTGCTTTACAAACAATATAATATGGTTACAACTCCGGAACATACAAATTACATAACCCGGCATGTAATAACTGAAAATAAAATACATCTTCCTGTTCCAAAAACAAGCCAAACAAAGTATACTTTAATTTATGGAAGTGAAAAGCTGTATAATCACATACCTTATGAAATTGAGAAGGAAACAAGCTATAGAAAGTTCAAAAATCTTGTTAAAGATGCCTTTGCAACCAAAGTGTACTACAATCTTGATGAATATTACAACAGAACTTTGCTGTGATTTAATATAGGTGTGTTTTGTTGTTTATATTGACAGCTATACTTTAAATTATATTTTATACTGGAATATATGTTATTTCATTGCTGTGATATGTGAACTTATGTTCACATTGTGTATAGTTGTTATTTACATCTATTGAAAGGGACTATACAAACTACTTTGTCTACCATTTGTTAAATTTTATTTTCTATTGTTATATTTTATCTATAAGATATGTGAACTTAGTTTTGCTCAGATTGTGTTCCTGTGTATTTGTGTTTTTGAACACATCACATGTCTGTAGGATTCTGAGATTATCTTCACTCATCTATTGAACAGTGAAGTTCGAGGTGTACTGAGTTGAACCTCAAAACGATGAGCAGTCACAGTCCGTCGCGTATTTCTGATGTGTACCGGTCTTGGTGGAATCTGATGCAACAAGTTACTTGAACACTTCCCGTGAAAGTATATAGAAGAGAGACAAATCTCCAACCTGGTTACTTTCACCCCGATTCGAAATCACTTCTAGATCTTCATTAAGATCTGCAACCTTCTGCTGCCGGTGAAGACGTGTCTACGTAATCGATGTCCTGGAATCCAAATGGAATGACGAGACAAGTGTGCTCTCGTCAGCAAAGGAATATATTGAATTCTTGCAGGAAACGTTCTTTCAGGAATCTGAGGAGCCATACACAAAAATGATTCGACAAGCCTTGGCTTTGAAGTTTCTCCAGCAAACCCTCATGCCATAGACGGTTAAATGCCTCAGAAATATCAAGCGCAACAGCTCTAGATCCTTTACCTGTTGATCTTTGTTTCCGAAAGCCATATGGATGATCGCTCAAGATGTTGAAGCCTTCCAAATATTTGAGGGTGTGATGGTTCACGATTTTCTCCATTATTTTTGATGTCACGGACAGCAAAGCGACTAGTAGGTATATAGTTATTTGGAATATTTTTCTTGTCCGTTTTGGGAATAGGCTGAATGCAAGCAATTTTCCAGGTTGAAACGTCCGCAGAATAATGGTGCAAGTTCATTAGCGCACTATTTAAGTACGATGACGGGCACTTCCTCAGGACCAGGCGCCTTGTTGATATTGAGCTATTTAAAAATTTTCCTGGCAAGACGCTATTGAAAAGTGATATTCGGCATTGTGGATTCGAGTGTGGGAATAGTGGGTGGTGCCTTTTCCAGAAAATTGACTGTGCAGCAACTTGTTCAATACTCTCATTGAACATGAGCTCAAATGTAGGGACTCCTGCAGTGCTGTGTGGGGTGTTTTTATAATCGAATGGAGAATTTTATTGCATTTTGATAATATCAGCAGTTTTCTTTAGCTCTAATGGCGTCCAGACTAGGTTGCTGACTACCCTTTTGCCATACTCATGCGGTTTCACAACACTTCCCTCCGAGAACATAATGGCAATTTCCAAATGACAGCTTGAAAATAAAATCGAGCTGAATGAAATGGAGTATATTTGTAGAAGGAATTAATTTTTGGGGAAGAAGTATTCCACATTTTTCGCTGAAAGATGGAGAAATAGGGAGCCTGAAATCTTTCTTTTCAAATGATCGAGTTATTTGAGCTTATTTTAAAAATAGTTCTGTGAAGAGTTACATTTGAGTAATCGCGAAAGTTTCAAGACCCAGCTTCCATTACAATGACGGTTCCAAAATGTGTTTCACCCTTGATCAAAACTCGATCTCTATGGTAAACTATGAATCCTGATTGACGATTTCGTGTCAACGAATACCGAACAGATGCATATTTAAAGTGTGCATCAACCAATGCATTCATTCGAAACAACTCTTTGTCTGTCCTGCAATTCCCAGTGCTGTTTCATATTCCGAATCTCATCAAATTCCACACGGCATACGAAATCTGATGTCGTTCGGAACGTCGGCCACCCGTGTTTGGTGAAAAATAGATGTAATGGTAGCATCCGGCTTATTTTCGCCTCTGGAAATGCGGAAATATCAATAACGGAACGGAAGTAAGGAAAAACATCGTGCCCAAGGCGAACATCGGCTCGCGGAACGCTCCAAGAACTCCATTTTCTGCAGTGGGCGCGGGAAGTTTTCGCCGAAAGTGCCGCGATACACGATTCGGTTCGACGCGGAGTTTCCGACAAACCAGAGTTAGATTTCTGGTAAATGGGAAACAAACATTTGTTTTGTCTATTTAAGATTGGACAGAATTTTTCAGTTTGTCATTTCATTCACAAATAAAACTCTCTGCAGTTTCTGTCTGAAAACTCGAACGTAATAAACTCAAAAACAACAAAAAGAATTTCTATAACCCAAAGTTCATAGCTTTCACAGCCAGAAAGCAAATGGGAACTTTGATTATCCGGGCTAGGTGACCGTGATACAGTATCGTTACCCCAATCTTCGAAAAAAAAAGACTCAAATAGCTATAAGAACTATAGAGGAATAGGTCTTCTCTCTAGTATATCCAAGTTATATGAAAATAATATTAAAAATAAGTTTCTATCATTTTTCCTCAAAAATGAACTACTTTCGACAAACCAGCATGGTTTCTTGCGAAATAAAAGCACGAAAACAACTTTGTATGATTTCATACAAAGTAGTAACAGCTTTGAATAACAAACTACAAATATGTGGTTTGTTCATCGATTTTTCTAGGGCATTTAACTGTGTTGATCACTTCGTACTAATCCAGAAAATGCATCGTTATGGGGTTTGTGAAGTTGCCCAACATTGGATGAGGTCCTATCTAGAGAACAGGTCACAAACAGTGATAATCCAAGGTGTTCACAGTCAGTCCTTGGCCTGCAAACAGATAGCCAACTAGAGGTGACATCCAACACAGAAACAAAAATGCCAGGTCCAATTCTAGATCATAGGCTCAATTGGAGTCCTCACATAGATTCACTATGTGATAAAATACGAAAGAAGTGTTTTGCACTGAGATTTATGTCGAATCACTGTGGAAGACAGGTTCTCCCAAATCTGTATTATGCAACTATTGGCTGTCACTTGCGCTATGAAATCTTGAATTGGAGTATGAGCTCCTCTGCTGAAAGAGTATATATTTTACAAAAGCGTGTGGTTAGAATAATTACTGATTTAGGATGACGACGCTCGTGCAGAAACTCGTTCAAAGAGCTGAAAATACTCACAGTTACTGGTCTGTATATATCAGATGTGTCTCTACGTTTATAAGAATGGTGAAAAATTAAGGCAAACCAACAAGACCACCCATACGCAACTAGAACTAGAAGGTTGCTGATAGAGAATCCTCACCAAACCTCTGTTTATCAGAGAAGTCACCTATATCTTGGACCCATATAACAAGCTAGATGTTTCGGAGGCTTTTGATGCGTCTCTAAGAATACTGTTGTGGAGATGTTCCCACCGCCTGGCTTGGTGTTTCCAGTGAGGTGGGTTGTTAGGTAATAATATGTGGATTATCCTGTTGACTTCTATACGATTTCGGTCCTTTATTTCCCGCCGTAAGGTTGGCAGGTTCAAGTTCCGATATATACAAGTATCAATGTTCCGCTTATACGAGAGTTTTTTATCAACCTCAGAACTGAATGCGATGCTTGAAATAGTTAATTTTCAGTTTAGGAAGTCGTTACCGACAACAAAATAAACTCAACCGTCCTGACAAATAATTTTCATTACCCAGTACCCACACAAAATTTATACCTGTTATACAACATATCTAGATTGCTTGGGTTCTCACTTCAGTCACCTGGATCTTCCAATCCAGGTACTACACTCCTGACTGTGTTATCGCCTGACTGTTTTGCAACGCAAAATTTTCATGAAAGAGGCCAGTAGGGCAGTATCGTCTGCGTAAAAGGAAACTTTCATATTGATTGTGTACTTATGGTAATTAAACCGTCATGAATCTAATCAACAGAAGTTTTCTCCAATAATCTGCCTTCGAAACTGCAGTTTCCCGAAGTTTTTACTGTATCACTGTATTAGCTCATTTTTTTCCAATGTTAAGACACCCTGCAGTTATTTAATACGTGGCAACCTTGTAAATTGTTTCAAGCGTTCGAGGAGCCGCTTTTACCGCCCTCTAGGTGAAGAAGAGACAAGATGATGTTCGATAATGGTGTGAATGATTTGTTTTTGTAAAATGGAAGAAATAAATTTATAATCAGAAAATACATAGAGTCCATTATTACCAGCCTCAACAACCGTCATGAATCTGATCAACAGAAGTTTTCTCCAATAATTTGCCTTCGAAACTGCAGTTTCTCGAAGTTTTTACTGTATTAGCTCAATTTTTTTCATTTCTCACTTCTGAAACCGGAAAAAGAAGACTAACAAAAAACTTTAGCTCAAAGGCACTCTTTCGTTAGTCAAGCCGATACATTTATTTCTCATTGACAATGGCCGTGTTAAGAATCACACGTTAAAAGGTAAGACCTCGTTAGTCCTTGGCTCGCACAAATTTAGACTTCTGAGGGTTGTTGTTCTTAGGAGTGTGATAGCTGGTTATCGGAAAAAACATATTTCAAAGCTAGCAGAAACGGCATCTACGGGGCAAATGTAGCACCATCAGGTTCAGAAACATTAGACCAGTGGTATAATGAAATAAAATGAAAAAACCAACACTATAATACAATACAAAGACACAGTCCAAGATTATTTAGCTTTCAACCAGTTCTGTTCAGTATAATATATTGATAATGCTTGATAATAGCATCATGTAATCTTAAAAAAAGTGAAAAAATTAACATATGAACGATATGAAATCAAAAACTTGTGGTCAGAATATTCACCAGCTAGAGTGGCGAATTAAGTTTCCTTCCAAAGACATCAATCCAAATATTTGGTTTAGGAGTTATGGCAGGCTATAATCTTTTTCATATACTTGTAGTAGTCTGGTAAAAAGATTGGGTGAATTTTCAATTGTTTACAAAAAATAATAATAATTTATTGAATAATTTTCATTATCTTCTCCTCAAAGTTGTTTTCCTCAGATATGATGCACGTTTTTTTTTTATTCTAAAAGCAGTTCTGATATGTACTTATTGCCATTTGAGCTCTTTCAGCGATTCGGATTTGATCTCCTCAATCGTCACAAAACGCGGTCCTTTATTGGGTGTCTTGTAACGTGGGAACAGAAAAAAGTCGCAGGGGTAAATCTGGTGAATATAGTGGCTGAGGTATGGTTATGGTGTTGTTTCTGACAAAGAAATCACGAACAAGCAATGACGAGTGAGCAGATGTATTATCGTGATGCAAAAGCCATGAGTTGTTTTTCTATAATACCAGTCGATTCCTCGTATAGCTTTTCGCGTAAGACTTAATAACCGTACGCTACTAGTGGCACCTACGGCCTGATGACTTCTACAATTGCGGAACTAGTCAAATGTTACACCCATGCTCAATCCATCAAGAGATGGGATGGAATCAAAGGATGTAATCTTGCCAGGATCACCTTGAGCGACCCTGGGAAGCTGGCCCCGAAGAAATATCTGGCGATGACCAGGAAAAATCTATGCCTACTGGTAGGATTTCTGACTGGCAACTCTCAACTAAGGAAACACCTCCATAATATGGGGCTAGTGGGCACACCTCTATGCAGGATGTGTGAATATGAATATGAGACTGTCCGGCATGTCCTGTGCGAGTGCCCTGAGTTATCGTCAATAAGAGAGTGTGTGTTCGGCGAGTCTAGGCCTACACCTGCCGGTGTCACGTTCCTGGAAAGGACAGGATGGACGATGACCTAGGAGGACAACTCCTCGGGAGGATGTACAATGGGTCACTTGTGGCCTAAGTGTTGTGGGCTTATACTCACCCTCCCTACTCTACAGACACAGAACCGTACGCTACTACACCAACAATGGGCAGCACCTTGACATTCGATAGAACTTGGCGTGTGTTTGTTGGCCTCGGCTCTTTTTGGCCACTGGGGCGATTGGACTTCGTTTTCAATGTCATAATCATCGTCACCGGTGACGATTTTTAGTTGAGCAAATCTAAATCGCCGTTGATGTCAATCAACCATTCTTGAACGACGGTTTTTTAGTCAAAGTTCGTCAACTTTGAAGAGAACTTCGCTGCCACACGTTTCATGTTCAATATTTCCAAAAAAATTGCATGGAATGGGCAAACCAATATACCGACATTCTCAACATCTTCTCTAATAGTAATTCAACGATTCTCCATAACAATTTTTCTAACTTCAGCTGGGGCAAGCATCGTCATTCACATTTTCTCGTCCTCCTGTGAAAAGCTTGAACCACTTGTGACCATTTTTTTGAGTCAGACAATCACAACGTTGTATTGAATTTTTGAGTCCATAGTTATATAACATCCTACCAGATCACTTGAAATCCATTAAAAACTTCAAGTCATTCAAAACTCATATAAAGAAATGGTTACGGCATACGGGACGATATACAGGCTGATTCACGGTGGATGGCACATTAGACGTTTCTGGTGAACCAGACAACGGATCACTTTGAAAATTTAATGGAGGGCATATTCGGACATTCTCTAGCCAACTAAAAAGGATGTAATCTTGCCAGGATCACCTTGAGCGACCCTGGGAAGCTGGCCCCGAAGAAATATCTGGCGATGACCAGGAAAAATCTATGCCTACTGATAGGATTTCTGACTGGCAACTGTCAACTAAGGAAACACCTCCATAATATGGGGCTAGTGGGCACACCTCTATGCAGGATGTGTGAACAGGAATATGAGACTGTCCGGCATGTCCTGTGCGAGTGCCCTGAGTTATCGTCAATAAAAGAGTGTGTGTTCGGCGAGTCTAGGCCTACACCTGCCGGTATAAAGAAGATGTCTCCCAGTGACCTGTTCACGTTCCTGGAAAGGACAGGATGGACAACTCCTCGGGAGGATGTACAATGGGTCACATGTGGCCTAAGTGTTGTGGGCTTATACTCACCCTCCCTACTCTACAGACACAGAACCGTACGCTACTACTCCAACAATGGGCAACACCTTGACATTCGATCGAACTTGACGTGTGTTTGTTGGCCTTGGCTCTTTTTGGCCACTGGGGCGATTGGACTTCGTTTTCGATGTCATAATCATCGTCACCGGTGACGATTTTTAGTTGAGCAAATCTGAATTGCCGTTGATGTCAATCAACCATTCTTGAACGCCGGTTTTTAGTCAAAGTTCGTCAACTTTGAAGAGAACTTCCGCTGCCACACGTTTCATGTTCAATATTTCCAAAAAAATTGCATGGAATGGGCCAACCAATATACCGACATTCTCAACATCTTCTCTAATAGTAATTCAACGATTCTCCATAACAATTTTTCTCACTTCAGCTGGGGCAAGCATCGTCATTCACATTTTCTCGTCCTCCTGTGAAAAGCTTGTGCCACTTGTGACCATTTTTTTGAGTCAGACAATCACAACGTAGTATTGAATTTTCGAGTCCATAGTTATATAACATCCTACCAGATCACTTGAAATCCATCAAAAACTTCAAGTCATTCAAAACTCATATAAAGAAATGGTTACGGCATACGGGACGATATATATTACATGATATAGTTAACAATAAATTACAAGAAACTACTCTCAAGTACTGAATAACAACAGTTTTCTGAACTTCGAATTTTACAATTCATTATTATATGCTTATCTACATTTACAACTATCCTTAATTGTATTTTTATATTATGTTATCATGTAATAGGCAGATTCTATTTCATTTAACTTTTCCAATACTTTATATTAATATCTTACTTTATATTCTTTCAACTTCTACATTTCTCATAAAATGAAAAGGTAGGTTATAGAGCTCAATTTTGAAACTAGTTGATCACAGTGCTCATTCCAAGAAAGACTCTCATCCATTTGCATGCCTAGGAATTTAACAGCATCATGGGCGTTTCTCAAAATAGAGTCATTAACATTCACCTAAATATCATCGGTTTCATTTTGATAGTTGTGAAAGCGGAAAGTTTTTTTTACTTTGAAAAACAGGTCGTGACTATTGAAATAGTTTGAAACTACATCCAGAGTATAATCAAATTTTCGTGTTGATCCATTCGTCGCTTTGGCAGATAATATCATCTGCATAAGCAGTTACTGCGGAATATGGTATTTTTCTGTCTATATTATTTCTCCCAGCTGGACCGACCCCATTTCTGATGTTGAAGATGAATAAACATCACTTTTGTCAAATTTGAGTGAAACACGCTGCATTCTATTGCTGAGAGAGGATGAATCCCATGAATGTGAATTTCTTCTTATTCCATAACGATCCAGATTATCTAATAGCTTGGTATGATTAACACAGACAAAAGCCCTGCTCAAGTCACATAGAACTACTGAGTCAATAAATTGAATCAAGTCATCGTAGGAAGATAGTAGGGCACTTTGAGTTGATTTGGGGGCGTCCATAAATTACGTGAGGTGTTTGAAGGGGGGGAGGTGATCGAGTCAAATCTCATCAAATCTTACGTTGGAAAGAGGGGGGGTCCCGGCGAATTTCACGCATTTTGTTTCTGATTGAAACAAAAAAAATTTTTACTATTTTGGTCCATTTAATCTAGATTGTACATGCTTGAGATTTAATTTTAAGCGTAATCGTAATACGATTAAGATCATTCACTAATTCGTTCGAATATAATAATAATTTCATTCATACTTCGACGTTATACATCTACTGACTGTCAAACCACCATATTTGTTTTATACCAAATAGCTCAATTTAATCTGAATTTGCGGTACAGTGTAGCCCGTCCTTTGTTTTCGCGCCACTGTCAGCCGAACGCGCGACTCGATGAACGAGAGCGTACGAGCTGAGTGGCAGCGACACAAATCTGTAGTTTTATATGAAACCTAATCTTATTCAATCGTTCAATTGATATTATTTTGTTATTGACTAAAAAACGTATTTGAATTGATGAACAGAATAAACACAAATCATATTTTGCTATTCAAATAGATGTGTATCTGAATTTTGAATAAACTCTCATGATTATCATTAAATCATCTCTAAAACTGGGAAAACTATCAAAGTTTATGACGAACAAAACCCTCCAAACAAAAGCCTTCTGTTATCAACTTGCAACTTGCACTGATTTAAAGTCAGGCTGGTTCAGTTGGTAGCGCAGAGAGTGTTTATATCCATGCTCCTCGCAAACTTTCGTACTATACAAACTTTGCTCGTGAGAGGACGACAATGTACATAAACATTGATTACGTGGTAATGATGATATTAACAATGTTCTTTCAGGGAATTATTCGAAGAAGTAAGTTTTCGATGGTACTGCTGGGCACATCGCTTTACTTGTTTTTTAATGTAGTGAGATTTCTGAAAAAAACTTGCATGAATAAGTTGCCTCTAGACTTTCATATTTTTCAACTTATAGCGACGCGACGCTAACTTTCATGATGTCTGATATCCGACCGTCCAGAAGAATAACTCAGTAGCACTTGTGCTAACTGAGTTGAACTTCTCCTTTTGTTATATCAGCAACTAGCTCTGTAATTTATCTGAATATTTGTATGTAACTACAGCTGGGAAACAATAAAGATGATTATTTTTTTTTTCGTAGTGTACGCTGGTCAGGCCATATCCCCCGAAGCCCCCATACATTCAAGAGGGCGTGCCATCATTATCAACCAATGACCACTCCCCACACCGTGGGGTAAGTGATCATTGGATCCAAAAATCATGTGCCCTGAGCAAGCGCAGTGAGCCAAGAATGACAGCCTTCTGCATCTGTGCGGCTAAGATTTCTGCCTTAGTGCGGCAAGCCGGTATGATTTTAAGATTCGAGAGTAGAGAGGGCATCATTCCACCAAGGACTCCAATAATCAGAACAACCATCTTGACAGAGTGATCTGGATAGAGTCTGTGGAGTTTGAAGAGAAAATCTCGATATTTTATCCGTTTTTCCTCCTCTTTTCTGACGATATTCGTCTCGCCAGGAGCTGAAAACTTCACGACAAATGTCGTTTTGCTCTGGTGGTCGAGTAGGACTACATCAGGTTTATTAGCTTGTAAGAGCGTGAGGGTGGGGAACGAATATTTCCAATAAATTCGGCACTTGTCGTTCTCCATAACGAATTCAATATCCTCCGAAGCGTAGGGCAACACCGGTGTCTCGTCAATACCGTAAGTGTGTCGTAGATGATAATATAGCACTCTAAGAGCCGCGTTATGTCGATGGATATAGGCCGAAACCACATATGCCGGACATGCTGATAGCAAGTGCATTAGGGTTTTGGGCGCCTCGCGGCAGGCTCTGTACCTTGTGTCAGGAACCTCTATACGCATCACGCGAGAAGGATGGCAAGGATGGTGTCTTCAACTTCAACTCATTATTGAATTGAATATCATCAATTGGACTGATATTTTTTGAACACGAATGCTAGTAGTATTCACTAGAACTGCAACACTCTTCTCGATGCGCATTACCAACTTTATTGGTGCCTTTAGGAGACAAAAGTATATTCATTCCTCAAATCTGACTGCACTCATTTATATCTCACAAAATGATGATCTACTTTCACTTTCATTCAATCATAGGGAAAATTCCCACTTGAGTGGTTCTTCGTCATTATCCATTGCTTTGTGCCAGACTTTGATTTTTCAAGACTTTCAGAAGCATCCATGTCATAACAATTTCTGGTCATTCAATATATGATGGTTCTACAAAGCATATTGTAAATATGAAGCTTATCTAGTCTACAGAATTGAATACGCCCCATATGTGTTCTCAACCAAGTTCAAATGGCTTTTTTAGTGTGACCAATATACATTTTAGCCCTATCTATGCAGTTTATCCTATAAGTCCTGGAAAATAATATCTGTAAAAGTTCTTGTAAAATCCGAATCAACTCATTAGTTGATCTTGAATAATGAGAAAACATCATCTTTTTGGTATGATGTGATTTACGGAGATATTTCCTGATTTAACGACTCCTAATCTATTTATTTGGCACCATTGTGGAAATTTTCTATAACTAACACACCCAACGACTGTAGTTCCGCATTATTATCAATTCCATAAAGGTTATATTCGGAGTTCTGTTATAAAAAATCTACCGTAATTTTTTTTTTTTGGGAAACTTTGCAAATACATGACCAATGTTTCAGATCCAAATCTGTGCGAAGAAATATAACTCCTTTCTTTTTTCGAATTCAAATCAGATCAGCTGATAAATAGGAGGTTGTTTTTCTCATTGTCGTACACTCGTTACATTTGCTGTCTTCAGAAACAGTTGAACTGAAAGCAATTCTTCTTAATGCAGATTTGTTTGAGCTGTATATATTTTCCACTACTCCACGACTTGGATTTCCTTGAAATTTTCAAAAAAATTTGATGAAAGAACGCTCATAATCAACGTAGTTACATGAATTGATTCTTCTGTTTGGTCCGCACTGTTACTAGGTTGCTCTGATTGGTCTACGTTTCACATTCTAGACCTTCTTGAGTACTGAGTATCACGTTTTGTTGACTCGAATACCAAATTCCTACCTGTTGAAATGATCTACATGGCCTCTATGGCAGGACACCAATTACTTTGTATTTCATTACGTAATTTTTCCGGTTGCATGAGTTGGCAGCTACAAGAACATAGTCTTGTATACACGTGTTGTTGGTGCTCTGGAGGTACCGATGTAAACTGAGCAACAGGAACAGGGAATACTGTGAATGTCAACGGATGTCAGAGGCTATCTCCTGCCCTTGGGCGATCTGATAATGTTGCGCAGTTGCTTATTTGATGGCTTGTGAATGGTCTTGGTATTGTGACGTTCGAACAATTTTTTATGCGGACTATGACTTTGTTCACGTGAGGCAAATATACTTCGTCTACCACTGGCGACTGTATCGTTGTTGAAGTATTTCTCTTTCTACGATCTAGGGCAAGTTTGATTTCTTATGGTGTCAAACTATTGGCCTTTAGAACTTGCTCTAGACTTGCTGATAGAATCAACATGTCTTTCTATCATATCACATTTTTGCCCAGTGTGTTGATGTGTGACCTGGTTTTCGTCAGTTTTTCTGATGAAGAAATGTAAAGAGTGTTGGGAAAACATACCTTGGAACATACTAGAAAAAATATTTTTCCAGAGAAAGGGATTGGCACAAAACAAAATAGGACTGTCAACGAAGAACTTAGCTGCAAGTAGTACAACGAAGAGACATAGATAGCTCTTTATATTTCATGGAACAACTCAAAATATTTTCACATATAGCACCTGTATAGACTAGTACAAGGAATGGATGTCATTCAAAGATGGGGAAAAACGCAATAAGCCCATGCGACTGCAGTGTTATCTGGAGACTTGAAAGGAATGGACGAATCAGATGACTCCCAGGAAGCACAAAAAATTCAGATGATTATGTATGCAAGGTTGTGATGAGAATATGAGAGGAGATATAATGAACCCTTGACACTGCATTTTTATCCGAATATTTTGAAGAAATGATCACATAAGATTTATGACAAACAGGTATTGATAATTGTTCACCGGTTATATGAGAAAAAGTATATTTTATACCTAGGGTAAGAAGTTGGTTATTATTTGAATTTCACTAGTTCGGACTTCCATTGTCTACTATATAAAATGATTTAAAATCCCTGAAACAACTANATGAGAGAGAGGACATTGTTGGATCAAGATCTTCAGATGATGTGGTGCTGCAGGTTTTTCCGGGTTTTCCTGCAGCTGAAAAAGCAAATGCGCCAATTGATTTTTATTGTTGTATTTATTTTATTTTTATCGTTGTCTTAAAATTGTGTATGTTGTATTCACAATAATTGTTCAAATTTAGATGTCATTTTGAAGAAGTTAAAAGATATATATAAGTAAAACATCAATATAATCAATTGAAAAATGGATGAAAATTCAAGTGACGATGATTTAGAGATGATGTGTACCCCGCTTGATTAGGTTAGCAAAAGTTTCTGTGAATATCTTTAAATTTATAGAATTGTTCTCGTTATTCACCTAGGTGTCTTTTCATTATCATTATTTACCAAGGGTGAAAAATATCAATTCTCGTTAGGGGAATGGAGTAAATAATAGCAATTTCTCAGGTTAGTAGTGAAAAAAATATTTTATGTGCGACACGACACGCTAAACACTAGCTTTTGTACTTGACAATAACGAAAGTTGACTATAAACATGATTTTTCAATTTATCGTTAGCCAGCACATACAGATATTATCATTCATAATTCGTCCACACACCCGTATCAGCACAAAGTAGCACTATTCAACAGTATGATCCATAGACTAATAAATGTTACCTTGTCAGATAAGAATTTCAATAAAGAACTGAGCATGATAAAACAAATAACCATCAACAATGATTACGATAGCAGTCTTATACATTCTCTATTATCAAAAAAGTTATACAGCCAAGCAGGTGTCAACTTTGCTTTCTCTCATCATAAAATTATGTAAATAATCATTATTATACGCGACTTAATTAAATTTTGGTTGTATGTTGTTGATTAACCTTACCCTTGCCGAGACTTCCCACGCATCCCGACCACTTAAGCAATTGGAAAACTTGAAAACTTGTTCCTGTTCCCGTGAGCGGAACGCAGGAAAGCATAAACTCCAGCCCAATTACAGCAATTACCCTTAGTAAATCACTTCATCTAGCAGCCAGATTAGTCGTTCTAGAAACCACACTCTTGCTTTATGTCCCGTACAGCTCTCCTTTCTAAACTTCCCGAACAATCCTAGAAGTTGGCGCTGAGACCGCACAAGAACATATTTCAGAACGCGGGGTGGCCACCAGGGTGGAACTGGCTGGGAACAGCAGGAAAACGTTTCGAGTCGGGGAGAAATATTAGCAGCGGAGGTGTACGGAAGGCGAAAGTTCGCCGGAAATATTGCTGCGGTGGAAAAATTCATCGACTATGAGAAATAGGGATATTTATGGAGGATCTAAAGAAATTGGGAAGTGGACGGAGTTTGCTATAGAGTTTTTTCGTCGGATGAGTTGTGTTAGCTGACAGTTTTCCAATTTTCAGGAATTAATAAAAAAGTTTCTACCTTTTTTATAAAGTTTTATAAGCACTGCACGATAATCCAGAACGATGTCTGTGTGAAAATGATGGTCAAAGATGAATTCAACATAACAGATATTACATTTTGTTGAGGAAAAACCTCAAGAATTGTTTTTTTCATAATCTCACTCTTCCAGTGAAAGACTTATTGAGGAAGTAGAGTTGAAGGGCTACTGAATGCAGTAAAGTGATGGTCACTTACAGTTTTCCGCGTACTTCTGACAAAACTGTTGAAGATATACAAATTATCATACTTTTTGAACAACTACAGATTGTCAAGATAACTCGCAATAACAAGGTTTATAATCGAGAGTACAGCTTTTTGGTGAATTCTTTTTCTGCTTCCTGGGAGCCGTCTGACTTGTCTATGTTTCCTAAGTCTCCACGTTCATGCCCAAAATGACATCCATTCCAAAAGTCTTGTTTACTGTACTAGTCTGTGTAGGTCTCTTGCTGGATAAATGTCAAATTTGTTTCGACCTAATTTGGATTGTCCATAATATGTTTACCGTTTGTGATCCAAATCCTCACATTCAATTCTTTTCCCCCACGGTATCTTCATAGATATATGTGTTTTTCCAATATCCTTCACATCCGTACCAGATTGGTAGATAAAATCTGAAGATTATGCTTGAGAACATGGCTCTTCATATAATGGACCAAGTTTCAAAAGGTCTAATTTGAACATTCTACGGCACGAAATTTCTGCGGAGGTATTTTCCAATCTCAGTCTGGAATAGTTTTCAGTGTAACTAGTAAGTTTTTTTGCAAGAGGATTCTGACAAGTTATATTGCTGTGTTCCTGGATATTATTATGTTGAAATCTGAGATATCAACCTTCTCATAGAAAACTGATGTCTGTGTTGTAACCATTCTCAGAATTGAATTTCACTTGCTTGCTGTCATCTCCAATCAACATTTTTTCCGTGTTTTACTTGATGTGAATAGTGAAAGTAACCAAATTTCAGAGTAAGGAAGAGTATCATCATTAGTCAGTTTTATCTATTGCGAAACTCTACAAAGTTCTGTGAAAACTCTGTTGATGATCTTCAGAAACAATTGAACGAATCACCAATTTAATTGTGCAGTGACAAAAGTTATCACATAATAAGTGGTGAAAAGAAAAAATAAACCACCGTAGGTATATTATACATATGGAAAAACTTCATTTCTGAGTGCTGAAAAACATGAATAGTCCAACACACTTCGTGGTATTAGCCGGGGAAACAGTTGAGACTGGCCTGAACGAATTGCTCCTTTAGATGATTTGGGAAACCTTGGGGTTGTTATAGCTGCTTAGGTATGGAAGTGATAAACTCAGGGCGATGATCATGAACTCACAATTATCCAAACACTATTTCCTCATCAGATTGCATAAAACTAATTTTGATTTTCGAAGTAATTTGCATAATCCTGTTTATACATCTGAGTAACTTATAGGTGTGGCATATGCTGGTTTTGCATCCCAAATCCAGACAATAAAAGTATACGCTATTCATTTATGACTGAAGGAACTCCAATTCACACTTTGCTTGATTGCTGTCAGCCATTACTTGCAACCTTCATAGTATATAACATCGAATAAATGTTGTAGATTTGTCTTTCTTCTATAAATAACTACACGGGAAATGTTCAAGTGACTTGGCACATTTGATTTCACCAAGAGCGGTTCATATCAGAATTACACGACGACCTATGGCTGTTCATTGTTTTGAGTTTCAACTCAGTACATCTCAAACTTCACTGTTCAAAAAATCTTTCATTTGGAGAACTGCGTTCATGTGGAATGTCCAGCGAGTCAAATCCAATGTGAGTCGCTACTTTTGCACAGGCCTAACTCTGAGAACACCTTGAGGATTTTCCTGTAGTGCTTGTGTTTTGGCCTTAAAGAAAAGAAGTCATTGAATACAGCCCCTATGAATGGCAGTTTATGTAGGTTGAAGATGCATACCTAAATAAAAAAAATAAAATCTCTAACAAATGGATTTTGAATCATAAAAATAACGGAATTAGTGATTGAAACTCAAAAGTGTGAATACTGAACTATGAACCATTTTTTATCAACATAAAAAGGCTTGGTTCAAGCCGAAGAATGCTTTTGGTGTGTCTATTTAGGTTCATTTCCCAGATCAGTTTTCAGGAGTTCGAGTTTATTGAAAACTCTCTCAGTACATGCATGTGATACAAGTAACGTGATCAACGAATTTATTACGATACTCGAATCAAAAGAGAAACTCATTCAGCTCTGTTTTCCGTAGGTATAAGCGAATGAAGTTCGAGAGGTTCATAATCCAATGCACTCGATGTCAAATTACTGAATATTCACATATGCATTAAAAAAAATCAATCTTCTCATGAAAGAACATTTTAATTAGTAGTTTCTCACAAACCAAACTGAAAAAAAGTCATTACTAATAATGTTGTATAAACGAGGACTAATAATGTTTTATAAACTTTACCTACGCGGCTGGTTGAGGGTACGCCCGGGTCCTGCGTTATTATTCTTGGCTGTTCTGTTGTTGTGCTGTCTTGAGGTAGCGGTTCTGCATCGTCCACTTCGTCCAATGGTGCTGGTACCCCAAGACCTACAATCACTGGGGACTCTTTTTCTAATATATCTAGCACCATATTATCGATATCGTTCAATTTCCCATGACCGCCTGTACCCGTTTTTCTGGCATTATCCAGAAATAAATTGAAATAAATAACATATTTCGGATCAAATATTATGAATCAGGGCCTATGATTCTAATTCATTTCCAGCAATTGAAATATTTTAATTATTGAGAATTGACACGTACGATTACTAAGCTTAAACATGAGATTTTGATTACTACAATATGCCCTTGCCTATTAATATTGAAACACCTCGCATAAGTTCAATTAAATCATAAGAGTAACAAAACTAGTACACTACGCTCTTACGTACCATTGTAATTTTTTTCATATTTTGCCATAGTGTGTCTCTGGCATATGTCCACTCTTTATTTGAAGGCATTGAACAAACACTTTTTGCAACATTTGCTAATTCTCTCCATTTCTCAAATTTGTCTGTTTTTTCAAACGGTCGGAAAAGGCACCGAAACAGAATAATTTCTCCGCTGAAACTTGAAGAAGTTGATGTCAACGATCAAATTTTTTTCTTTTCAGTTATACAGTGAAAAAGTATTTGGGCTCAAACTTCAGTCGTTTTTGCTATAATGTTAGATCGAGGTGATAATTTGGATCTAACAATGTATGGAATACTCAGTGGATATGGCCATTATGATCATCCTGACTTTTTTTCTGAGAATTGAGACTGGGAAAAAATATTTCATAAGCATGTTATAACTTTTGCGAAATTATTTCCAGATATTGATCAACTACAAAAAAAAGGTAAAACGCAATAGTATTTGAGAGATTTCATCCAAAAACTTCATTCAGGTTGGGAGGAAATGTCAACAGGTTTAGTGTCGCTAGAATATACATTATCGTAGTAAAGTGGTTCAAATGGAGTGCGATTGCCCATTATCCCTATGTTAAGGAATCATCAAACTTTATTTGTAATGAAGTAAACTTTCCCAATAATGAATATTGCTTCAGAAGTTCCTCAAAACATGTTTTGAGACCATTTCCCTCTGGTAGTATGACAATGATATGAGGGTAAATAAGCTAAATGAGTTGAAAATCGTGACATTTTGCGGCTACACCGATGAAAGCTTCGAACTTCGTTATTTTAAATGAAATACGTTATGGAAATATAATTGTTTGGCTTTCCACTTCTCTATCTTTATACAAAAAATGTGGAAGTTCCGTATTTTATAAAAAGCAAGAATTTTTCGCTTCAGTCAGATATAAAGGCTTATGGTGCAGGAGTTTAGTGTCGGTTTCTGTTGACAGAAGCGGATGATACGACCTCCTATGGAGGAGGTCGTAGGTTTACGGCATAACAGAGTTTATTTTTCGAAAAATGTCGGTTTTTGGCACAGCAGAGTTGTGTATAATATATGTAAATGTATAATATATGTAAATCCTACTGAATCAGTAGGATTTTTAAATAATTATTCCATTGAAAATATAATCGAATGCTCTGCAATATCAATCAATAAAAAATGTTGCGTGGTAAATATATATAGGCCACCAGGCGGTGATCTACAATTTTTTATGGTCAGCTATCCCAGCTACTAACGAAGGCATTCGGCTCTTTCACCTATTTGATCCTCTGTGGAGATCTTAACATCGATATGAAAGGAAGAAAAATTGAATCGAGAATCCTAACTGATATTTTCAGCTCTTTCGGAATGTCATCTATGATTAATAATTACACTAGAATTTTTACTATCAATAACAAAACTAGTTTTTCATGTATTGATGTTGTTGTTACTAGTCACCCTGAACTAACCAAAGTAATTAACTTTGATCCAGGTCTATCTGACCATCACGCTCAAATAACTGATATTACTCTTCATATTGATATTGAGAATAAAATTGAAATAGAAAACC
>NW_019291592.1:57282-78059 GCF_000500325.1 Leptinotarsa decemlineata
TTTTTATTTTTTTAATTATTTTTTTATTTAATACTGACTTAAGATTGCTGATATGTAGTGTGGTGATATATTTTAATATTTTTTTGTAAATTAAGACTCACTCCAAAAGAAACATATCATGGAATAGTCATTATGATGCTATCCATTCTTGTTGAAACGGAAATCAAACGTTTCTTTGATGTATTCAGGAGGCGGGTTGGCTGTGCTTGTTCATCTATCACTGCCTGAACCACTGCATGCTGTTTTTGGCGAGTGCATTGCCTTGGTATGTGGGGGTTGAGCTAACCGGCCATCGGATACCGTAGCCCAGCTGGGTACGGAAATGACAGAATCACTTGTTATTCCCTAACTGAGTGGCATCCCAACGATGGCTCAATTCTAAGGTGTGTGTATCCTTGCCGAGAGGATGAATGACACAGCCTATCAGCTGTCTCTACGGAACCTTCGTCGAAGCATCGCCTTGTCACGGTAATGCAGGGCTCTGCCGTGATTGATCTACTTTCCCTACCTACTCGTGGAACTTTTATGAACAGAGTAAACTTAAAAATTCTTTCTGACGCTAAGTCTTGAGAAGAGATGGATGTCGAGGTTACGACTCCAACTGACCTCCCTGTAAATTTAGATCAAAATTGAGTCTACAGAGGCGATGGATGTCGAGTTTACGACTTCAACTGACCTCCCTGTAAATTTAGATCAGGACCGAGAGCTTCTCAACTCTCCAACTCCTGATCCAATAACTGAACCTAAAAAAAAGGTTTAGTGGTGCAGCTAGGAAACGACTGGGTCGTCTCCTCAAGAGCGGGTTCCTTATGAAACCGCCTTGCACCAAATTCTTGAGCGGCGTACGCAGAAACTGTCTAAGATGGAGGAACAAACCTTCCATGAGCAGGTTAGCAAACGTTTGCGCCCAAGTGATAATTCACCAAAAACAGAGGCAAAAAAGGCCTGCACGGTTGAATCTAAGGCATCGTCAGGTGTAGCTGACGTGCAAAAACCCTCATATGGGAAGGTTGTCGCGGGTATCAAGGTGGAAATGTTGCATCTTGACTATCCGACTACTTCATTAATGATGGAACAGTAGAGCATATACTTTGTGCCTGCCTCGCTGGGGAGGGAATCAGATTTTTAGACTTCGGTAGAGCCGTACTCTTACCATCTGACCTGAAAGACCACCTAATGTAGAATAGTATTTTCTTCAGAAATCATTGTCAAAAGACAATGATGAATATGAAAAAAATCACGACTGGTTATTTATGATAACAGCTCTAGACAGCAGATGGAGATATATCGATAGGTATATCATGAGCTGATTCATAAATTCTAATCTCCATACACACACAATGGTACAGATTTAATTGATAAGAGTCAGATCAACTTATATTGATATTGCTAGCATGAAACTAGGCATATAGATTATATGAAATATGACGATGATTTTTCTTCAGTAAGTCGAGGAATCTCTATTTTGATTGTAGCAAGTGAATCAAACGACCGCTATCTAAATCGTACAGTAGAGATTGTGTAAAGATGGAATATATCTGAAGTAGCAAATACTACAGAACAACAAAATGAATGAAAAATATTTCACATGTAATATGTAGCATAGAGTGCCATTAAACTTGTAGGAAATTCACGAACTCCGGAATACTTCAGGCGTTGCATTCGAAACAACGAAGTTTCTTCCAACTTCTAACTTGACCGAATATTCCATTATGTGCTGGCCGACGTGGTTTTGTTGATACAGTTTACTACTATTTGCAGGTTATTTCTTGCGGAAATGATCAGCGAAGTATTATGATGGTTAAGAACAGAAATTGAATGACCCTTTGGGTGTTTTGTTGTAATGTGGCATGTTAGTGGTTCAGAACTTTCATTTTGGCGAACTGTAAACGCTACTGAGTTCTGTGTTTCAAATTGATTATTTCGTCTATTTCAATTTGTCAAGTAAATATTTACTAAAATGACTTACTTGAAAGCGTAATAAAGAGAAGTAGACGAAGGTCGATAATTTTTGAATAAAAAAAAAGGATGAAACCTATTAGAAATTCAGGGGCATATGATGAAAATGGAAGGAAAACTAAATTACGTGCGATCTGAATATGAGAAGTGAGAGGGGTGAGGTTTTATGGGTAGAAAATAGTTTATCTCGATTTCAAGAAAACTACAAGTTCTATGGGAAAAAGTTAAATGGCAAAGTTGTAGATAATGAAAAGGTCTATGACTTTTGTGATCACCAATTTTTTTCACATAACCTCAAAATTTATGTGAAAAATTCAAATAACAAAGTTTTTAGTTCTTCAAAAAAAATATCTACGAAAATATAAATATATTTGATTAATTATCATCCATTTTTTTTCATCTTCTTTGATTGCATCTGTCTTATAAAAATCATTGACCGAATGTGAAAAATTTTTAGCGTTTAATAATAAGTAACCAATACTTTTCTTTCCTTTTCCGGCAAATCCAGATGTTGTATCGCAACCGGTAAAACAATGCAGAAATGCATCAATATTTTTGAAGTATTCATGTTTGAAACTGTTTCACGTGTGAAAAAGTTCCTTTACATTTCCAGAACCTGGTTTGAGAAAATGAATGTCATAATTATTTGAATTTAATTGATTCAAAAGGACCCACAACAATGACAGTTTTATTAGTATCTCTGGCAACTTCTATTGAGGTCTTTATTATGCCGGCATCAGCATTTTCTTCTACTTGTTTACAGGAAAACCCTTGTGACTGTGATCTTTTATTGAAGTTTTTATTATTTTGTCTTTGCTTTTCTCGTTAGATAAAAATTGTTCATGCAAAAATGGAATTTTTGGTATTCAATACAGCAATAAATAGGCATCTTTGAATATTAATCAGAGATTCTACAAACTTTCCAAAATATTTTCAATGTGAATTAAATATTAACTTTATTAATGTATATGTTTGTTAATTATAGCAGTATATTTCTATATGCAATTTTTTCGTTAATGAATGTAACTGTCAATTGAATCATCATATTCAGAGTCTCCGAATGTCGGAAGAGAGTTTGTGTCGCCTCGCTTTTGTGAAATGATGGAACAGCAGAGCACATACTTTTTGCCTGCCCCGCTGAGGACCGAATCAGGTTTTTTAGAGTTCAGGAGAGCCGTACTTTTACCATCTGACCTGAAAGACCACTCACCATACAAACTAATCGGCTTCGTTAAGAAGCTGGATTTATTTGTTCGAGTGTGAATAGGTGTGAGCGGTGAAGAGCCGAATATACCCATTCACTCTGGACCTAACCTAACCTAACCATTTGATTGATAAATGTTATCATTGGAATTCTCAGAAATACAACTGAAGTTGAGAAATCCAATAAAGAATTCAATGACAAGGAACACTCAATTAGTCCTGGATACGGGAAATCTGATTAATTAAATTTGCGCCGAGAAAAGTGTTCCAACTCTGGTATTCTACTCCAGGAGTTTCGATTCTATCTTGAAGTCATGGGAAAGAAAGAAAATTGAACTAAATAATCTCGTTATGAAACGAAAAAATATAGTCGGATTCTTGATTTTCATAACTTTATTATCGACTTTTTGAGCACTCTTCAATTATAAATACTTCACGTTATCATCAATGAAAGTCAATATATTTTTAACTGTCATACCTCATATTTATTCAGAATGGACTTTTGAATATCTTTATTCGACGAAAAAAATATATCACAATCTCGGCACATAACGTTGTAATTTTAACAAGAATTTTGGCAGATTTCTCAACAAGTTTGTTCTGCAACTAGTTTATTTGGCACAACAAATCCATACAATCAGTAATACAATTATCAAAAAGTGAATAAATGTTATGCTTGGAAAACCTACGAGTATTCAATGAAATAAAACTTACTGTGAAACTGCTCTATGCCAACTAACTTCTTCGTTCAATCAAATCGCTCTTTATTTTAATGCAGACAAAAGTAACCTTGTAAAATTCCATAGTCATCAGAGGAAATGAACAGGTGTAGATATAATTTTAAATAAATAACTGCCTATAAATAACAGCTGTAAATTCTTAGGACTATTCGTTGACTCACATTTAGATTGGAAAGAACATTGCAAGCTCCTGATTTCTAAACTTTCATCTCTTCACTATATGTTCAGAAATCTCGAAGTTGTTTTGAAGCAACAATTAATAAACTTATACCACCCACAAGTGAAATGTCGACTGAAATGTCTGCCTATGGGGAGACTCTACACTGTCGAATAACGACAAAAAGAATATTTTTGTCAAGAAATCTTCAAAAGATTTGAAATTCTGACCTATACTTACAGGCCTCCAACTATTTGAAGTCTCTATTTTTGTGTTCAAAAATAGGGATATGTTTTTCATAAATAACGATTTTCACGAATACAACACCCGTCGTAAGGATGATTTACGATTACCACTCTCTAAACGCAATATTTCCTATAAAGCTCCAGCTCGAATCGGCGCAAAGATTTCCAACAACTCACCTTCCTCCATCAGAAGCTTAAAACATGAACGTATTTTCAAAAAAAAACTCAAGGGATACCTGCTCGAAAAATGTCTATAACTTTCAAATGATAACTTTCAACTTGAACTTTTCTCTAATGTGAATCTGTATTTTTATGTGAATCAATATTCTGTGTACTATGTCTATGCATATTTATTATGTAAACATGTTTCGTAGTGTTATATAATCCTTAATGTACTGTTATTTTCATTTTGTACAATTCGGTTCTTCTTTGAGGTATTTCATAAATATTTTCGAAATGCGTTCGATATTGTCAATATGCACATGATAGACACGGTACCAAATGAGTGCTGCATATTTCAGCTCACTTGTGACATGGCAGTAGTGAACGGAAACCGTTGTTCCAACTTCATGAAATATCTGCTCTATATTATATTCATAAATACAACCTGATAGCCTATTCTTTAAAGAAGGACATCACAAAACATTCAGTGAGTTGAACACGATTCACAGAACAGTAGTTAAAATCTTCTGTAATATCTTTCTGCAATTTCAAACAATCTTCTTCACATTTAATAACGTCTCCTCAGCATATAATAATTTGAAGACTCTATGAGCCACGGAAGGTCATCAGTAAACAACATGAATAGAAATGGGTCATTATTTCTACCTTGTGGCACATCAGAGTTGGGTAAGTGAAAATTCCACCGATAACCTTCAACTTCAACATATTGTATGCGATCATAAGAATAAACCACAAAAAGCTGAAGTGAACCAGAAAAAAAATCATATCTATTACGTTCACTTATGAGTATTTGCGAATAAATCTGATCAAACGTCTTCAGCATCAATGTATACTACATCTACCTGAGTATGGCTGTCAATTGCGTCAAAAATAAATCGTGAAATGCAGGAAAGATGTATTTCTTTCCGTCTAAGCCATGTTGATCAGCCAAAATGATCATGTTATTGATTGAGCCATATATGAACTCATACACTATTATTTTCAACAGCTTTGAGAAATCACATAAAATTGATATTGGTCGGTAATTCGGTCGGTAGCCAAGCGGTTCGACGTGGGTGCTTTGTTCACTCACTCGAATTGACTACCGTGTTGGTCGGTGGTTCAAGCCCTAGTCTAAACAATTGATTTTCACTGGTTATCGTCCAACCCTTGTTAGGAATCACACGTTAAAAGGTAAGACCTCGTCGATCCTTAGCTCGCACAAATTTTGACTTCTGAGGGTTGTCGTTTGTAGGGGTGCGACAGCTGGTTAACGGAGAAACAGATTTTTTAAACAGATTTAAACAGATTTAAACAGACAAAATGGTTTAGACTTTCGCGGCTGAGGTTTTCAGTGTCATTGTTTTTCGAGTTTGAAAGCCGTGGATTTTTGGAATTTCTTCCTAACGTTTCGCTGGCGCGAGTGGCTAGCTTCTTCAGAGGTTTAACCATCATGGCTTGCTGTCCGATGACTCAGAGTCCACTATGAGAGCTGGATCACATTTTTTCAAAATGAGACATACTTAAGCTGTCTTCCAAAGGCCTGGAAATGTGTATGATGTATGAAAATGAAGTTATCAAGTAAACAACATACTTGTTTGATAGATATCATATTTTTCACAATATCATATTTAAAATATACTTACATTTGCGAATATCAGAGAATTGAATTCACCAATTGGAAACTCTTCATTTGAGTCAGCCAACTTTCATTTTTCTGTTAGACGAATATATCATTTCGGATCTATATCTGTTTTCGTAGATGATATTTGAACCGTGGGTCGAGAATAAATCCAAACATTTTGTTAAATCAATGAAAATGTGTTGCTCACAATTGATCGATCTGTTGTTCCAATTTCTTAATGTAATAAACAATTTATAATTCATTTGGGAAATGGAGTTAAACTATAGTGACAACTTTTTTCAATTATATTTTCCAATATTGACATCTCCAAGTGAAATCAAATATTAGGCACCTTGGAAGCTACGGAAACAAACCTTTCCCAGGGGCTTTATCCAATGGAAATTTTGAAATCTTCACAACTCAATTGAACGTCTAGTTCCACATCTAAACCTATACCTAAATAGAAATCCTACTATTCACTCGAAACTACAACTCGAAACTAATCACAAGGTATGCTAAAAGAATGACATCGAAATGATGTCACAGAAAGAGGGGAATGAGAAGTCAGACTACAGGTTAGCTAGCAGAAGGAGAATACTTAACATTTTTTCAAAAGGCAGTTTGATCTTCCTCTTGAAGATGATATCTTGGTGATTGCAACACGTGTCGAGGTGTTAAAATAACGGTTTGGTGTTGGGAAAAAACTCCAATAATATTCATTACTACACCAAAAGTTCCGAAGAATTCATCACAAATGGAAAATATAAATGAATATAGTTTCATTAGAAATTCTGAGCAGGAAAAAATGTGTATGTCTCAGAACAATCGTTCCATAAATAGTCAAAGAAGTTGGGATTTTTCATTATTGAATATGAAGTTA
Source organism: Leptinotarsa decemlineata (assembly GCF_000500325.1). NCBI lineage: Eukaryota > Metazoa > Arthropoda > Insecta > Coleoptera > Chrysomelidae > Leptinotarsa > Leptinotarsa decemlineata. The sequence goes on from NW_019291592.1 coordinate 64,253, forward strand.
TTTTGAATTATTTATAAATTTCATCTTTAGGTATTTGCTCAGTTTCTGTTTGTGGTAACACAGATATGAAGCATTCTCCTTCTATCATTTTCAATTCATGATCATAAATGTATGTTTTCATAATTTATGACTATAAGTTCATGACGTTTAATGTGTTGGCAAATAATCTGAAACATGGAAAATAATCATGAAATAATTCAAATTCATTCGAGCGAATACATAAATTGAAACATGTTCCAACCTCAACTTCAATATTCTGAAACAAAAACACTCAGTATTCAGAATTCCATCTTTCAATGTTCCAAGTTCATAGACATCGGAATTGATACGATCACAAGATATAGAAATATAAAACAATCTCCAAATACGCAAACTTTGCATAGATCGCATACTGAGGATTTTACCTTAGTACAGCGACCCGATCAAAGTTGCAATGTCAGCGTATAAATCTTCATAAATATTGAGGGAGGTCAAGATCCTAAACAGACAGTATTGAGAATTTCATTCAGTATCTAATGATCTTCAAAAAAGGTTCCAGCAATGCAGTTCATCTCCTTTTCTTCGATTCTGCTGGGTGGCATTGTAATGCAAGATTTTGGTGATTTATTGTATTTTTGATTATTATTTCAGTGTAAGTTAATTCCTGAAATATTTTCCCCGTTTCGTTAAAATAAATATTCAATTTGGTTTTCAAATGAGATTTTTCATCATTTGTATGAATGATGAATGGGTAAAACAGCGAATAAAATCCTCTCGTGAACAAGCCAAGCGAATACTAAGTTGCGACAATATTCCACAGCAATCGTCATTGAAGGGACTATCAAATATACATAAATGATAAATAATTTTTGTGTTCATTTAATCACGAACGCAATTGTTCGGAACTATTCCATCTATTTGCAGATGACTTTACTTTCGAGAACTATCATGTTGTGAATCAATGTCATCGTCGAAACCTTCCTATATATTATTTTTGTATGTATGTGTGCCTTTTTTGATAATATCCATTCAATATAAAATAATATAAAATGTTTTTTAGCAACATCACTTCAGTTTCAATTAAGCTTACAAAGTAGTAAGGGGTGATATATTCCACTGAAAATGTGAAACATTTGGCGAGCATGAAACAATGCATGTGAATACGTTAACACTGTTTTTATCTTGTAACAAAAACAAATCCAACTTTGTAATCGGAGGCTGGAGAATCAAAACCAATGTTGAATTTGTCATTGAATATGCGACTAAAAAATTTGTAATTGACTTGGTAGTTTGGTTCTACAGAATTGTTGTACGATTCCCTGAGACTAGCAATGTTATACTCGGAAGGTAAGTAAATTCTTCGGGATTTACCGCGTCCATAGTGACTTTCTGTGCCCTTTAAATTTTTGATAAATTCCATGACTTTCAATTTTTTCGAAGTAGTTTTATGTGAGCGGTGGTCACCACCCCTGTTTTCTAATATACCAACAACAATTTTCATTTTTTTTCAACACTTTGGACACGCCGCTGGCTTACTCCAAATACATTAAGAAACATTTTCTGACAAACGTCTCGCTTTCCAGAACTAGTCCATATTTTATGCTTAATAGTCATACTATGATGCTTCTCGTTCTGTAATTTCCTGCTTCTGTTTCTTTTGGGTGTAGACACTTGGAGAAGATGGGAAATTTTGGTATCTTGTTTCACTTTATTTGGTTGTTTATAGAATTTCGCTCGACAAACACGAAGTTCTTGAAGCGAAATATTATATGACTCATGATTGCAGGGATATGTAAACATATCTAAATTGGAGTCAAAATCAGAATACCTGAAGAAATCAAAAGTTCAAAACATAACCTCTAAGTAGTTATTAATAATTTACCTTATTTGTTTATTTCGCTCTCTCTTAGTGGAATTTTTTCCTCTTTTACGACTTCCGCGATCACTATCACCTACTACATGTTCACATTCCATTGTCTCAGATCATCAAACAGTATAATAGCAATAATAATTGTGTACTATTTGGCAAAGTGCATTCAGAATGCATTAAGTCCGCAGCGCAACAACAAAGGCGTTTTGAAAGTCTATGCGTAGTGGACAAAATGCACTTCAAATGTCCAATCAATCTTCACTGGGGATTTCATATGGGACTGAACGCCTTTTGAATGTTCATGGTTGTGTTAAAACATGCGCCTTAGTTTGAAGAATAGATCGCCATCTCCATTTCAAAAGCTGAAGTATTGGACAAAACGCATTTTGAATGTCTGCTCCTCATTTATTCTACTACTCTGACAATGAAATGTTTTCTCGTATCTTGAGTTGAGGCGTGGTACATAAAAATTTAATTTTTGTAGGAGCGGAGTACAGGAGATGTTATTATTTATTAAATTATATAGAAATGTCACCGTAATGAGANTCAGTTTTCTCGCAGCTACTTCATTCACCTGATCGATAATTATTGTAAGTAAATTATTTGTGCAGTTATCAAGGGTATCACATGAAGAGACATCAGATATACATATATGATGTGAGTTTTAGTTTCATCCTTCATAACTCCGGGAATTTTCGAGTTACCTCTTTTGTTTTGCACGAAATTCCAAAATGCACTAGGGTCTTCGTTAATTTTGCGTTCACTTTCAGGAAGTTTTTATAAGCATTGTTTATTTGTTCTTTTACTTCACTTCTCAACGTGATGAATTGCTGCTGATGAAAATATGTTTTATGTTTTTTCAGGTTTTTGTGGGCCCGTTCTTTCTTATGGATTTTTTAAATATATTTGGAGTGAACCAGGGCGTGTATCTACGGGTTCGATTAATTTTCAGGGGAACGGTTACATCGAAAACATCATAGAGTCTACTGTTTAGATAATAGCATGCGTCATTAACATTTGTTTGTTCTAAGATATGAGACCAGTCTATATCAGAAATGAGTTGATACATCAGGAGACAAGTTTTTCTTCTGAAGTTACAATTTTTTGAGATGTCATTGGTTTTTGAAAAATTATTAAAATGGTTATGTGATGTTCTGATTTCAAACAACACATTGATGTGCGCTTTTGGAGGTGTTCCATGTTAGTGAATAGTGACCTATTTTGTATATGATATTGGGTATAAATCCTGTAAATAATGTCGGAATCAATTTCATGACGAATCTCTGGAGAAGTTTCTTCAGTATAATTCAGTCTCCATATAAAAGAAGTTGCATAGAAATTAAGGCTTTCATGGCTGGCATTAATGTATTGGTTGGTTTCCGGGTTTTGCCGTGGTCTTTTTGGTTACAGTCTCCAAACGTTTCAACTGCAAGTGCGGCAGTTATTTTCAGTAGCGTGGACAAAATATCCTTCTTGACGTAACATTTGGAGAAAAAACCATTCCAATGAGAAGTCTGCAGCAGGGGGTTGAATATCTTGATGTGGATCTAGAAGTGATTTCGAATTGGGGTAAAAGTAACTGGGTTCCGTGTTAGGAATCACACGTTAAAAGGTAAGACTTCGTTAATCCTTAGCTCACACAAGTTTCGACTTCTGAGGGTTGTCGTTCGTAGAGGTGTGACAACTGGTTAACGGAAAGACAGATTTTAAACAGATTTTCAATTCAATGCCACAAAAACCCAGGCATCGGTTTTCTTCAAACAGATAAATGTTTCCGAACAGAATATATTAATGTCACGTAAAACAAATCCTCTATCTGCTTCGATTAGTTTGTTGGGGGTTAAAATGGACACCAATATGTCATGGCACAATCATGTCCTCGGAACTGCGAAGGCTGTTTCTCAAAAGCTTGGAACACTGTTCCGAACTAGAAAAGTATATATACCTCAGCAACTTTTGGTACCTTATAAAGCTCGGATCAGACATTTTTTGGCTGCTTATCGTGGCTGCTGTGGCTGCTTATCGTATTATGGTTCAACTCAGTACACCTCGAAACTCACTGATCAAGTACTCTTCCTTTTGGAGACCTGTGTTTATGTGGAATGAACTTTCTGAGAACGTTTTTCCAAATGGAATTAATCTCCAGCGATTCAAATCCAATGTGGATCACTAGTTTCGCACAAGCACCGCTCTGAGAGCGCCTTAAGGATTTTTTTAGTGCTTTTGTTTTGTGCTCAAAAAAATGGTAATTTCTTAAACAATCCAAACATTGTTTCACTTCACTTGGAGACCTTAATGATCAAGTCATTCTCTAACCGAAGCGTATGTCGTTTTTTGTCATAATAAATTTCATTGAAGCATGAATTTGCATAATTCAGAAGTGGCGAATGGCACTAACAGTTTTAAAGTAGTCATCCAGTAAATATCTATATTTTGGAAATGGATTTCTTTTGAGTAGATACCATTAGACACTGAATCTATAAACATTTTTTTCGTATCAGCTGGTAGATCAGCCAGTTGTTCTGTCACATTTGAAAGAGCATTTAACTGACATTTGGGCCCATTGTCCAGCTGCAGAATCCAGTTTCAGTTGATACGTCAAGAAGTACTTCGACCACGCCACTGAAGATGACTGCCGCAGTTTCAGTTGAAACATTTTGAGATTGTAACCAAAGAAGACCACGGCAAAAACCCGAAAACCAACTAATACAAAAGTAGTTGTTTCGAAAATATTTTTATTTCGTGCAATTCAATGTTTACTTCCAATTCAAATAGGAACATAGGCTTTCACGGACGGAGTCACGAGTGAAGAGAACAAAATCCAGGCTGGTAGGTCTGGTACTTTCGGTACTTTCAACAAGTAGTCTGCGCATGTTTATTTTTGAACATTTCAAGTGTTATTCTGCTTCACTCAGGGATTTTAATGAACAAGTCATTCTCTAACTGAAGCGTATTCACTTTTTTGTCATAATGATCTTTATTGAAGCGTGAATTCAGAAGTGGCGAATGTCACCAACAGTTTCAAAGTGTTTCTCAGCTACTCCGATATTCTCTTCATCCAGTAAATATCGATATTTCGGAAATGGAAGTCTTCTAAGTTGGTACTCTAAGACACGGAATCTATAAGATTTTCTTCTTATTCGCTGGTAGATCAGCCAGTTATTCTGTCATATTTAGGAGATCATCCAACCTAAATTTTGGCCTTTGTCCATTGTCAGCTACAGAATCCAGTTCCGTAAAGTAAGTTGATGATTTGTCTTCCAAATTATGCAAACTTCATATTCAGAACAAAATATAAGATTTGAAGGGGTTATATTTTTTAGGAGTGATTAATTTTTGGGAATGAAAGATTTTGGGTAGTACCAAGTCAAATTCTTTTTTGGGAAAGAAAGATTTTGGCTTTCTACTACTCCATCTTGATACAAAAAAAGAAGGATGAGGGAGTCTTCCAAAGAAAGGAAGGAAGTAACTCTATACATGGATATGTAGATCATGCAAAGAAGTAACTTTCAGACACAAACTGAAAGAAAGTCCTCCTGAAACAGCAACTTTCATATAAACATTGAATTATACGAAAGAAAAAATTCTTTTAAAACAAATACTCCTATATGAACACTGCATTATACAGAAGATACTTTTCTCAACACTTGCCCTAAGGCTCTTCAGTACCAAATTGGATAACATTATAGAAAATACACACGCTTCATTCATGAATTACGATTTTTTAATGTCACGGAATAAGCTTGGTCTGCTTATAAGAACTATACATGATATTGTCCTGCTGGATTTTCTTCATTGATTTTTCTGCACTCAAGCGAAAAAGTCATATATTGTTTTGAAAAAATGTTAACTTTGATGGACCTTTCAGAGAAATGAACTTCTACTTTTCGAAGATTCTATAGCTTTCTACTGTGCCGCAGTTTTCTCACAGCCCCTTCAGAGTCTTGAGAAATGATTCCCCCTAAAAACCCTGAGTGATGTATTTTGGCCTGGCAGACCAGAGCGTCCATAGAGACACACAGTAATATATCCAGTGGGGTCCAATGACTGATGGACCTAGTCTCCTTCTAAACTCGGCCTACGTCTTGAAACGGCAAACCTGAGGAGCACAAGCTTTCACGGTTTCCAGAAGCATGACAGCCTCTGAATATCAAACTGGGTCCATTAGTCATTGGACCCCACTAGACATATTACCTTGTGTTCCTCTGGATGTTCTGGTCTGCCAGGTCAAAGTACACAGTACTAAGGGTCGTTAGGGGGCTATGAGGGAGCATTTCTCAAGTGTCTCAATGGGTTGTGAGAAAACTGCGGCGGTACAGTACAAAGTTTCAGAGAAATAGTTTGATTTCATCTTTAGGTTTTGAGTTTTCCTTGAAAGTTTCTTGAAATATTCGGATGGCTGAAGAGATGAGTGGAAAATGCTAGTTCTGAGAGCCAAATAGTTCAGTTTCATGTTCCTAGTCTCTTTTCTATATATGTCCTTTGGAAAGGCAGCTGGCCTTTGTATAATTCAGCAGATTTTGACAGAGCCAATCTTGACAGTAGGATTTGCAAGATTTTACGTTCAAGTTAGCTTGGGTTCGACCGCCTGCAACCTGCTAGAGTTAATTGTTGCTTACAAATAAATCTCATCGTAACTTCATATGGTGAATGATCTCTTAGTTTCAGTTGGTATTGACTTGTATATAGACCTGTTAGGTAACCAAGATCATCCCTGCTGTCGGTGACATTCTTTGAAAGATGTATACATGCCTAGACAAATTTATTTCAAAAATAAAATAAAAACAACAATAACAATTAATTGGCGCTCCGGGGCGACTTCATTGATTCCAGTGACGCATTTGCTTTTTCAGCTGCAGGAAAACCCGGAAAGAGCAAATTCCTATAGATTTTGTCGGAAGCCTGAATTTCTTCTTGCAGTATAGGTATTCAATGTGTTAGTTTTGGAAAAGCTATATACATACCTTCGGTTAGACTTGTACATTACACTAATTTATAGGGGAACGTGGGGAGGATTGATACTGCAGGAGGGTTGATACATAGTTGAAATTGCTGCCGTAAAATATATGACATCATCCAAGCGCAAGATAGTGCAACACGGCATCCCAGCTATGGCGTAAATCTAAAAATATTTCGTGAATGGTGGTTTGTGTGTGAGTTATAATTGAATTACTGTTTTCAAGAGATTCATTGTAAATTATGCAAGGTAAGGATGAACATTTTTAAGAAACTGTAATGATATGTTTTGAAAATTGAGTTGGGTGACAAAAAGTGCACTGATTTTTCTGCATATTTGCGTATCCAAAATATTGGAACGTTAGGTTATGTTTTTGGTGTCTGTCAATTTCTCCAAATTTGTAAACACGGGAGGTTTGATACATTTTGATTCGGGAGGGTTGATACATGTATCAACGCTCCCACGTTCTCTTACGAGTTTTGATTCATGTGTGAACAATTCCTAAAGATACGTTTTTTACAGAAAATGCCTTTCAAGTGGAAAAGGAAGTCTGAAAGAGTTCCCGTGTCACCTGAACGAATGAAACTAGCAGTTAGGGAGGTTGTCAATGGTAGTAAGCTACGCACAACTGCAAAAACATACGGAATTGATAAGATGACTTTAAAGAGATATGTGGAAAGGTTCAGAAGGAATGGGGAATCCGAATCATACCAACCAAATTACAACACCTCACAAATTTTCAATAATGAACAGGAAAAGTTACTGGGAGAATATTTGCTCAAAGCCGCAAATATGAATTACGGACTAACTACGAAAGAAACCCGCGAACTTGCCTTCTCCTTTGCTTCAGCGAATGGACTCTCACCTGCAACTTGGGCAAATAAAAAAGCTGCCTCGCGTGATTGGTTACATTGAACCAAATGGCGACTACCTTGTTAACTTCATGAGGCGTACGCAACCCGGTTACCATTTCGTTTTCCCAGCCGTTGAAGATGTTTCAATGGTATCTGCTGATGATGCTGTAAAATTACCTCATCCGTGCAGTGTAGGAGGTACTGCAAGAGTCAACCGCAAGTTGAGTTTTCCCATAAACTTTACAAAGTTCAACGTTAATTGAAATGTAATAACAAAAACGGAAATAGAAACTGTTATTTCAGAATGATGTATCATTCCTCCCTCATGCGCGTATCATGCCTCCCACGTATAGGGAGTTTTGATACAAAGATAAAAATAAAAAAATTATAGAATTGACAGGTCTTATATTGAATATATACATTAATATTCATATAGAATATTAATGTAATGTAATGTATAAGTAATGTAATGGAATAGTATTATTCCATGTTTATGCCAAATTTCATAATTTTTAATGCATTATTTTCTTATGAAAAATGTGTTTCAAAAAACGGGTATCAACCCTCCCCACGTTCCCCTAATGCAATTCATACAAATTATCGGCTTTTATTGATACAGATTACCAATGGTTAACGAGTAGTTTCAAGAACAGGTAACCAGCAAGTACAAAGCAATTGAATTATTTTCATCTATATTTCAACAATGGTGAGACATTAATTTCTTGTTGGTAGTTCAGAAAATTTGATTATTCATGTTCATCTGATCAGATTCTGATTGCTTTTTCAAGTACCTCATTTGAATCAGGAGGTAAAACTTTGGCTACCAGAGCATATTGATTAAAGAAACAGAGTATTCATGAAATATTTGACATTTGGTGGGTCCTCTTGTTCTGTCAGTCACAGTTTTATTGTCATCGGAAATAGCGATTCTTTTCGTCCAATTGATTTCGTATCTCCTGTAGTTGTCACAGAAAGTGTTTAGTGTAATCAAACTTTTTCTCAGATATTGTTTAAATTGTTTATTGTTTAAAATTCTCTATTATTTGTTCCATTTATTATCAGTTTTCTCAATGAAAAGAAGTTCAAAAACCCTAAAGGAATCACGGCGGTGTAAAAATCGCCCAAAATTTTTCGAATTGCCAATGGGTTGTATCTCTAAGAGATTTTAATTTCACCAATTAAAATGAACTTCGATGCTCATGAGTTGTAATTCCTTGATGACAATCCGATCGTTTTTGCTACATTATTGAATTAGATAGATATATAGATACAGTTGTTGTAGACGCTGTTAACATTTGTAGATTCGTACATTGTGAGAGATAAAATCCTAGTTGGAACGGTTTTAATTTTATGTTGGTTATCACGAGTCTTCCATTTGCCCTTTACTTTACCCTGACTTTTCACTTCATATGAATTATTGACACTGCTTTCGAAATCATTTTATTTTTTATTGAAAATCATATGTATCGTCTTATTTTAATGTAATGCAGGAATAATTGACTGACTTTTGGGGTATCGATATGAGTTATTGCCACCTTGTGTAGTGATCGTGTTGCGGACAATGCAGAGAAATCCAAAGTCCTGATGACTTTGCGGACCCATCAAAGTCAAGTTATTTTAACACCTCGTCACGTGTTCCGATCACCAAGTGATCATCTCCAAGAGGAAGATCAAACTGATTGATCTTCCTCTTAGAGATGATCATTTGGTGATCCAAACACGTGTCAAGGTGTTGAAATAATGGTTTGGTATTGGGAAAAAACTCCAGTAATATGTATTATACTGTAATAAACATATATTATGTCAGTAAAATACTAAAGTAGGTAAAATACAAAGTAATATTATTATGTTCTATATTCATCGAATCTTTATCCGAACGAAACAGTCCACTTCTAATAAGTTAATTATACTCAATGAAAGAAACAAGTACCTACAAATGCTATTATAATTTTTTTACAGGTTGAGGATTCAATATTGGTGCATTCTTCATAAAAACTTATCAATCACGCCAGACTTAGGCACTGGGAGAAATAGAGATAAAGGGAGAAAATGGGAATATGGTTCGGCTAAAAAAATTAATTTTTTATTTCTTTAATTAAAGTATAGTGAGTGAAAAGCCGCAGTGTCAGTCACTTTCACTGGGGTTTCAATACGGCAATGTAGCTTTCTTTATTTTGTTGTTAAATGTTTCAAAAAGTACATACTTACGTATTATTTATTTTTTTCACTTCACAAACCCTTCTTTTTGCATCATCAGAGGGCCCCGCGAAATGTACCTCGCCCATATTCTGTGGTATATTGTGGAATTGGCCGCGGTGGTAGTGCGCCCGACTCACGATCGAAAGGCCGTGGGTTCGATTCCCACCTTGACCAGATATTTTTCTCGAGAGAATGTATCTGGTTGAAATTGGGATGATTCTGCGACCGTGTTAGGAATCACACGTTAAAAGGTAAGACCTCGTTAGTCCTTAGCTCGCACAAGTTCGTCAACTTCTGAGATTTGCTGTTCATATGGGGGCAACAGCTGATTAACGGAAAAACAGATTTTAAACAGATATTAAAGTTAGGTCTTGCGCCGAAACTGAGAACAGTATCTGATATCGTCATTCATGTTACAATTCTATGAATAATAATACTTGACTGAGATATTGGATATGCCAGCATTGCGAAAATATGTTTGTGAAATATTTCAACAGCACCGTAATATTTCTCACTGGAAATTATGAGATAGTGTTAATTTAACCGACCGGGTTGAGGAATTCTCACAAAACCACAAATTCACTTGAGGCATCAACTGTAGAGGAATATTTGCATTTGGCCCCACAAACATATCGATTCCACAGCACGGATGTTAAACGATTCAGAATACATCACTCATAATATCTTTCCAACCGTTGGTGTTCCAGAAATTTACAGTCTTTCTCTTCGGCAAACTTCCCCTATTTCAGGAAGGAATGTTAAATTTTATTATGAGTATATTATGCAGTCAAACTTCTGGTCACGATCTCGGCGAACATCGGGTACGGAACACCTTACATCTAAATCTTATTACGAACTTCTGGGGAATTGTATTTCGTTCGAGTCCTTGATAATTTCACCAGGCATATATCCGCGTAGTAAATTATGTCTGCAAAGAAAGGGAGAGCTGGATTTCTTATTAGTTATTGCAATATAACAGTTACTAGAGGATATATATCCACGAGAAAGCAAACGTGTGTGAATCAATTAAACTGAATTCATTTTCAGACTTGTATAGTATGATGATTATATTATAGATTCAGGTTAATTAGAGTGGACACAAAAGCAACATCGGGTAATCTTTCAAATATGTATAGTTCATTACGTATCTAGAAATCATTGCAAATCTATGTTGCGTGAATATTTCTAGAGCCATTGCTTTAAAGTTGATTGAAACCACATTTATATTGCTTGATTTAGCACTATATGATGAACTTTTGAAAAAAAAAAATACGAAAAAAACTTATTTTTCATTAAAAGTTTCATATAATCTGAAACCTGAGATGCAACTATTTTTGACAATTTCATCGAAATTTCTCATGAAAACAATTTATCTGAAATTTAAAATCCGATTAACACAGTCCCTTCATTCGTTAAAAATCAGCTCGGTTAATCCAATTTGGTTTCAGAAAAAATCATTCAACCACATCCAATGATTTCATCTATGCAAATTACCTGGACCTGACGAAGGCGTTTGACTGCGTTTCAGATGATATTCTACTCAAAAAACTTCAATATTATAATACTCACGAACTTATAATACCTGATGAAATCTTTCCTAGAGAACCGAGTGCAGTTCGTTCTCTTCCAAAATAAAAAATCTTCTCTACTCAATATACAATATGGTGTTCCCCAAAGGTCCGTTTTAAGACCACTGCTTTTTCTTTTGTTTATGAATTACCTGCCCTATTCATCTCCATCATCAAAGTTTAAACTATTTGCTGATGACAGCAAGTTCATACATTCAGGCAAAAATTTGAGTAACCTGATTTCCACAGTTGAAACTGAAAAAGAACAAATAAAACGATGTTCCCATCATACGCTTATCAGTATTATGAGAAATACTGGCAAAAACACTGTGAATATTTAGGTAAGAGAATATCGAGCTTTAATTTCTTGCTACGAAGTCTTTTGAAAGCGTCAACATGAGTAACGGTTTTTTTAGCTGATACCACTATTGCTATCTCGGAAAGGGTAGGTCATACAAGGACAGTTGAAAGGAAAAAAGTTACCATTTTAGGGATGCAATACAATGGTATTTTAGACAACCTAATCATAGATATTTTCAACAAATTGAAAATACTTTACTGAATAATGGATCTTTTGAAAAACCCTCCGAAAGAAAATGTACGGTTACTGAATGTGGTGGTGATAATGAAATCGGCGTTTAAGGTGAGTTCAAAGAAGATTCACAATAATGATAAAGTGACATTGATTTGATTTAGAATTTATGGAAAATAAAAAAATTGAGTACAAAGAAGTATATCTGAGGAAGATTGCTCATAATTCAGCAATATACACTACGTCTGTAAGGAAATGTATGAAGAAAAATAAATTCAAGCCTTATCGAGTCAGGAAATTTCATCATTTGCGTTTAACGGAATTCAACAGAAGAAAAGTTTTGTAGATGGCGAAATTTCTTAGTGAGCCATCTACAAATGAAATTTGTTAAAAAAAATTGTAGTGTGTTGAAAGTACATTTACCAATAACCAAGTTACCAATTTCAAGAGAGATTTGGTGTTTACGTATGGCTTGGTGTTCTTGATAATAAAATTATTGGCCCCCACTTTTTTGAAACATCTCTGACCGGAGAATTATACTTGGATTTCCTATCAGGGACTCTGAATGAGTCCCTGATAGGAAAGATTTGCCACTGAGTCTCATAAGAAAATATGAGTATTTCCAACACGACGGAGCTCCATCGCAGGAGAATCTGCAGAGATTTCCTCAATACAACTATGCCAGGAAGGTGGATAGGAAATAATGATCCTATTGAATGGCCACCACGTTCACCGGACCTTTCTCTTCTAGATTTTTCGTTGTTGGGATTCATAAAAAATCAAGTATTCAGAACAAATTCTGAAAATATTGAAGAATTGAAAGATTCAATAAGGAGTGCCTGCATCGCCATCACTCCACAGATGTTACAGAACTGCCACAATCACACTATGTCTAGAAATGATGGAAGACAATTTGAACATTTGATGCGATATCGCGTGAGACGGTAAGGTAAAAAATGTAACGTGAGACATTCCGTTATGGTGTTCATTTTCTATCATTTATTATTTCGTTACGTTTTCTTTCGCCACTGTCTTCTTTTCGGTGTGATGTATTAAAGATTTAGTTAACTATGTGTTACAACAATAGTTTGAAATTTGATTTCTCATTGAATAAAAAAAGTTCAATGATAGAAAATTGATGATGTGGTTTCGGGAAGAAACGTCGAGAAATATATATTTTGTGATATATCAACGTCAAGGAATGACTACGAAAATGTATAAAAAAATATGCAGGTCCATTTTTAAAAACATTTATTGATGATGGAATTCAATGAACTAAACGTTGTTTTGAAAAATGAGTTCACCCATATTATAAAGCACATGAAATGAAGCAGAAAGTTTCTTTGTCATTTTTTGATATTATTGAAAGTGTAGCAGTGAGCAGTGTGTAGAGATATTCACAACATCACAGAAAAATTCAGATGCAGAAGTACAGCGAGGTCACACTGTATATGTATTGAAATCCACAAACTTGACAAGAAACAAGTGCGAAAGAGTGGAAAATTCAAATTTCAAGATTTGTGTACCAAATTTTATTAATTTTCAAAAAACAGGATATCGAAATAGGTTGTAAAATAATGTCAGATGAAAGCAAAATGATATCTGTTAAGTAAAATTGGAAAAGACCTAATAAACTTGTTATAAATATCCATAAATGATGAAAATTTCGAATATTATTATAAATAATTTCCTTAGATACAGACATCAAGTGATGCTTTTGAAGAATTCTGATATTTGGACATAAGTGAGGTTAACCATTTATCTAAATAATTGTTAGGTAAAAATTCATTAAGTTGACTATATATTCTTCTGTGAAATTGCAATTTAAACACTGTGATGCACTATATA
>NW_019291593.1:0-11243 GCF_000500325.1 Leptinotarsa decemlineata
AATAAAGAATATTGTATAAGTGCAACCTCTTACCTGGAATATGAATGACTTAAGCCCTTGAGCACATTTGGTCGAGAAAAAAAAAGGTTCACAAGGGCATTAGACTTGAATTATTGTAAGGCCATTAACGCCAAAGTGTGAAACAGATTTTAAACAGATTCCTGTTCCACTAACCATCTAACAGAACTTCTTCAAGGTCTAGATCTTCATCAATAGCGTTTTCTGAGGTTGGCAAGTTCAAATAAAATTCATGAAAAACTGGTGGAACCAAACGTAATAAAGCAATCAAATCGTTCTTCTTTTCTGCTGAAATAGGAACCATGGCTTTATACTTCTGTTCCAATGGAATCTGCTTCAAGTTCGCGTTTCTTCCACGTCGTAGAAAGATCACAGAAATGAATGGATCATCCAAATTCAATGAGGTTTTGTAATTGAGAATTCCTCTCATTTCTTCTGTATTGGGACCATTGTACAGAATGCCACTTGAATGGCTCCCCAGACATATCCTTTTTTCTAGCAAAAAGTAGATTTGTGAGAAGATTTGCAAAATCAAAAATCTCCTCTTGTTTCATTTCGTGAACTAAGACGGTTTTTTTTCCCAGTTGACCTCACCAGTTGGTACCAGTCATGTGGATGAAAGATCTGAAAGTCAATTTTTTTCTTTCGTTTTTCTATCATGGAGTGATCAACATCGCACTCCATGTGCGTGTGACCTGGTATCAGAAACTTATGGTTGATGCAGTTCAAGTGCGGGAAATCACAAATTGCTTTTAGGAACATTGCAGCAACGTGATTATTTTTATTCTGGCCACCACATGTGTCAGAATAAAATTTAACCTCTTTTATCTCATCGGAAAGTTTGCCTAAATGATAATTTAGACAGGAAGCCATTTCATTTGCTCCTCTTTCTGCCGTTGCCTCGTGCCATATGTAGTTGGGTGACTCTCCAGTAGCATTGTCGTGTATGGTTAGGTTATAGGTCCATAACTGCCGCTTGTAGAAAACCACCGAAGAGCCAAGGTTGGCAGGCATTGCTGGAGATCGAAAGAAAAACATTTCTTCGTAGTGTCATTCTTAGCCTCAAGCTTATCTACTCTTTTGGAGGCATAAGCTAACGCAGCTTCATCTTGATGGCCTTTCAGAAGATTCTCTACATCTGTTTCTTCTTCTATATTATTTGAATCAGTAGCAACTTTCAGTCGCATGTTAAGTGTGTCGCACTTGACGCACGTATCTACATAAGGCTTCTTGAAAGATAGTTTCATCTTGTGAAATTCTCGTTCATAAATTGTACGAGACACAAAATTTTCTCTACCATCTTTGTATAAATCGTACATAATCCGTAAATTTAAATGAGACTGCAGATACTTCTTGTCATTCGTTTTTCTAGTATA
This sequence comes from Leptinotarsa decemlineata, assembly GCF_000500325.1. Taxonomy (NCBI): domain Eukaryota; kingdom Metazoa; phylum Arthropoda; class Insecta; order Coleoptera; family Chrysomelidae; genus Leptinotarsa; species Leptinotarsa decemlineata. Next base: position 1,395 of record NW_019291593.1, read on the forward strand.
ATGACTTTCATGCGCCGGAAATGAATTTATATGAGCCTTAACATCATTTATTTCCAACTCGGTTTTTTTATTTGCGTTTATCTTCTTGTGTAATTCCTGATGCCTTTTGTGATTTGTTTTTCAAAACAGTTCTTATAAATGTCTCTTTCTCATCAAGCGTTCGGCAGAAACAGTCCTTGCACACCTCAACCCTTCTTCCGTTTATTTCAAAAGAATATTGGTACGTCACTTCTCGATTTTTCGCACTTTCCGGTTTCCTTGCTAGTTATGAGTCCGGCAATGAAAGCTACTCTTTTATCGTGCGTACCCAGAGCCCAGTATTCAGTGAACAAAGTCTTGCGGATGTCACAATTCAATGCTAGGTAACATTTCTTTCGACATTCTCTCAAAGGTCTTAATTTTCTCCCTTTCACTTTCTTTCCGCTAACATTTGTATAACTCTGCCCTGTGTGAAGCAACTTCGTTCTTTCATTTCGAATAGATCTTGACCATTTCTTTTTAGCCCTAGCTCTTTCTGCAACATCAAGATTATTTCTTTCCTCAGCATGTTCTTGTTCTTCCATATTTCCTTCGACTCCGAAATTATTTCCTTCCCCAGCATCTTGTTCTTTTATATTTTTTCCTTCGACATCATGATCATTTTCTCCCTCAGCATTTTTGTGCTCTTCCATATTTTCTTCGTTGATGCATGATTGTGGAATAACATCATTTATTATTGGATCTTTAGATTTTCGAGATGAATTTATGTCTAATTTAAGTGTGTGACATCTCTATTGTGGAAAATGTAGAAACACCTCCTGTTGAAGGTACATTTTTTCTCTTTTTACATGCCAGGTTTTTCTTGCTGGAATCGCAATAATGACTGCTGTCGGAATAATCCGAATCTGGAGGAGGCTGATAAGTCTCGTCAATATCACTGAAGTCAGAATTGAAAAGAAAATTCTGAACACCAGGTGGCAAACTTCGTGGTGATGAAGAAGAACTTGAAGAAATTGGGGAGGACGGCAGTGTGCAGGACAAAATTAGTTTTATAGGTTATGTCACAAATATTTCTACTAACGTTCTTACCTGGTGAACACTCAACATGATTGAATGCTAATTGTAGTAGCTTTTTACCTCGGTTACTCATTTTATTGAACAGCACACAAATTGAAACGGTTTTCTCGATTGTTATAACATGTTCACTTCACAGCACAGTATAAATAACACAGAGGCACGATGATATTTTTTGTACATTAGGTTGATATTACGGGCTCAATATGACAAAAGCCTGTGAGACCAGAGGCTTGCTTCTCATTTTTTGTTTGGTACATAATATCAAACATCATTCTACATTTCTGACTTAATTCCCTATTACCAGAGCAAATTGTGTGGCGCAAAAACTGTCTAGACTCAAGCCGTTTATATCAATCGAGAGAGCATGCAACTTTGACTTAAGCTCCACAAAAACACAAATATCAAACATCATTCTACATTTCTGACTTAATTCCCTATTACCAGAGCAAATTGTGTGGCGCAAAAACTGTCTAGACTTAAGCCGTTTATATCAATCGAGAGAGCATGAAATTTTGACTTAAGCTCCACAAAAACCCCAAAACGGTGTAATATTGTTTTTTTTACCAAACTTCAAAGAATTTATATGTACAGAATTTCTCAGGTTTCTTGAGTACAGGAGCTATATTCTAGTACAAAATCTCATACTTTTTCTAGTGGAGGTGCTGTTTGGACTCTTTCAAATCTCCGAGCAGAACCTTGCGGAAAACTTAACCCGAGGTAGGTATGACGTGTGTGAGAGTGGGACGAACTACAATATATGTGTGTATGACGGAGAAGGCGATAACGTCAATGTTGATTAGAGAAAAAACAAACATGACGGCAGGCCAAAGAACACTAAGCCGTATGTTCCTTAATTGACACGTGTAATATATCAAATGAAAAGACAAGAGATGAAGAAAAAACAAGGATGTCAGCATGCCAAAAAAGTAGTTCTGGTATCAATAGTTGACGTGTGTAAGAGTGAGACGAATATATGTTTGCATGAGTGAGGAGGTGATATGAGTGGGGGATGGGAAAAAGAAGATTCAGCTCAGTGTCCTTCTGGAATGTCACTGGCATGTTTGTTTTTTATCTACCCAACACTGAAATCATCGTCTTTTCCCTTATACACATACAAATAGCAGTTCCTCTCACACTTACACACGTCACATCTACCGCGAGTTGGATGTTCCACATGTCTCAAAGGTCTGAAAGAGTGTAAAATGTGCCTGCCTAAGAAAAAGTGTGGTATTTTGTCCTAGAGGCAAAACAGTTAGTCTCTTCTGGAAAACAAGGATTTCTTCACAAAAACTTCTGTACTGAATTCTCAAATTCCACACATTTCCAACAAACCGTATAGTTGGGTTGTATTTAATCAAGGAGCCTGGGAACGTCTTTCAACTTCATAAGCACCCATTGCTTTGTAAATGATTCCTCAATCTGTATAGAAAGAGGTATTTTAGAAAGCCACATTCCATCCTTAACAGGTCTCATGACTTCAATTATCCTCTGCAATGTCTAACGAGCGTATATTTCTTCCTAGGCAAGTGCGCATTTGCATATCTCGCCGATGGAAATTTTCGTTGTTACAGGAATCAGGAATTATCCTTCATATGATAAACCTTGCCATAATTATCGACGTTATCCAAGTTGGCTGGTCGCCGGCGAACACTTTGACATGTAAATCGGTTGACACGAACATAACTTTGCAACCGTAAATGCGTGCCTATTCAGGGTCGGTCTGGGCCCGGGTGATTTTTTTAGATTGTGGAAGGTGTGGAAGGGGCGTTAGGAAAAGTGTGATCGGGCCAGGCGAACGGAAGTTGAGGGGGAGGTATAAGTTTGTGAAGATAGAAAGACAGAGTTACATTTCTTATATTACTGTATTACATCAGGAAGATGAAAAGCAAAATTTCCACCGGCTGAGTGAGAGTTATTGCTAGAGAACTGGGAGTTGTTACAGCGTAACACGCTTTGCTAGAGTCTCACTTAAGGTAAGGTATACCTCTTTGGGGTGTGTGTAGCCTTAATTTGCTGAGGTCTGTATTTGTATTACAGAAGAAAGCCATACGATACTTTGTGTAAAGCTAAACCTCGTGACTCATGCAGGCAACTGTTTGTAGATTAAAAAACTTGACAGTTGTAGCTCTTTTCATTCTGAAGAAAGTATATTCGAATAAAAACATCTGGTGAAACTTGAGAATACCACCTCTCACTTTACAACTCGTCAGTGCATACAAAACAATTTAAACCCTATCCCTTGGAACTTGTCACCTCACAAACCACAAGAGGAGACTAAATCATCTGTCGGTAACAAATAAGACAGATGGGTATCTGCGGCTAAGCTAAACAGTGGAGACGGGAGTGGGTTAAACAACTTAGCAAATTTCAAATAGATCTTAATGGGCGCCAGGTAAATTTAATCCTCCAGATACCCTAAGTAACTCACAATATCAATAACTTACCAATTAATATTGGAAATAAAAGATAAAAANTAATATTGTTTTTCAGGCGATATGGCTCTAATATGTCAGTAAACCTTCTGGAAGTGATGAATAACAATCTATGCAAGAAATATTCTCGGAAAGGTATAGGGAATAAGGCAGACAACGGCTGAAAAAAATGATAGGTGAAGAAAACTGAGAAACAAACAATAACAACTATTTCAACCTAGCGAGGAATTTCGGATCTCCAACGTCGATTGGCAATAGGAGAATGCGTAAGTACTGGTCAAGCAATTAGTCAGGGAGCATACATTTATTCTTGTACTTTCAGGTATAGTTTTCTATGGAACGGAAGATTCCCATTACTATGATGTTAAATGAATAAAATCAACTTGTAACTGAATTACATTGTTAATATCCTTTGAATAAAAATCTTAAAAGGTAAGGTAGTGTTTTGAAAGGTCACATAAGAGCAGTTTGATCTAGTGCTAAATTGAAACGTAACAAACTCTTTGGTCAATGACTTTTTATTTTACATGGCGTGAATATGTAAAACCATCTGCTGAGTTATTCTTAGGGGACAAATATCGACACCAATCAATACAGAAAAATAATTACATCTCTGTGATTATTCGTTAGACTTTGTGTAGAAATTATTTTAAAAATGAGTTGAAGAATTAAAATTTTTCGATTTCTTGTAAATTCAATATGCTGCATCGCTGAGCTATAAATTTCAATCGTTTATTGCATCGGTTTCTGATGCAGATACGTCAAAAGTGGTTCTTGACGATTTAAGCGAGAATTTCAATTCCTACATTTTCTATTCCCACCATTTTTTTATATCTTTTTATGTTTCAGAAAAGTTATTTTTGGGAAAGTGTTTGATAATTTTCTGCCCCCCAAATGAAATTCAAAATTTTTCAACTATAAATCAGTCAAATATATGTTGAAATTAACTTATATTGAAAAATGCAGGATTGCCGGGCGGATGGCGATTTGAATCCTTATTTTATTGGACTCTTACTATATGGCCAGTTCAACAGTGTATCTATTTGCATTCCAAAGTGCGGCCGTCTCACCGGTAATTATTTCAGCAAACTTTCCGCAGTTCGGAAAACGACTGCGCGGGAATTTCTTTCGAGGAAAACTCGATCGTCGGCTGTTGAACGGTGAAGTGGTATCTTCATCGCCGGCGAAGGGGAGTTCTTAACGACTTTTGTGTCTTCTCAAATGAGATGCGATTTTCTTTAAATTGGTTTCCGGCAGGGGAATGAAGACGAAGAATGAACCGGATGAGGTTTGATCGCAAACGATCACCTAAGGAGTCTTAAAAAAATATATGAACGCGATTTGTTATCACCGGTGATAACATGTGATAAATTGATGGAAAATAAGCTACATGGCAATCTACATTAAATAATCGAATTGACGACCTCTTTGTTGAATACACATAAGTTATCGGTCCAGACAATTTCTGTGGCAATTTTTCAACATATTAGGTGTAATACTAATGACATGCATCTTTTATTTTTTGTTTGAAATGGTCGATATCTGTACTTGGTGTTGAAAAAACTTTATTTAACAGAAATCCCCATTCCGTGGGCAATTTCTCGTAAAGAACAATCTTAATTTGTATAATGATTGTAACTGGTCAATCCTAAATTAAAAAAAAAGATGTTTTCACTGTGTAAATCTTTATGTAGTAATATTTGCTTACCCATAACATTTATTTGATTCCTCACATTTCCAGTAACCACAAATTTTTTTGTTTTCTCCCTCAAATTCCATCCTCAGCCACACAACAAAATATATGAGGAATAAATGACAAAAAAATCACTTAGTTGGAAATCAAATTCTTGGTGTACTTCGAAGTTTCGGCGCAGAGACACTTGCCTGTATCTCGTCATCACCATATTTTTCGATCATTTCTCAAGACCGAGCACTCATTTCTTTCATATCATTTCAACTCTGTCACCGGACACGACGACAGTTCATATGAGCATTCTAATTGAAAAGGTTATCATGTGCTCTCTCAGAAAGAAGTCAAACTGATAGTTTTGATTTCTGATAGACAAGTATGAAATATCTTTGTTGAAGTTTTGTGAAAAAGTCACAATAACAGTTGTTGAAACATTTTTTTTTTAATTAATTCAAACAGTTAACTGACAGAGACCAAATAATTTATCGCGAAACAAACGATTGTGCAGAAAAGCTGAGAATCAATTCTGCATTCACTATCAATTGTGGAAATATGTATTGACGAAACAAACAAACTTTTGCAGAAACAAAAGTGCGCATTGTTTCAATAGATTGCAGTTCGCCATCAGTGAGATAACTGCCAACGCTTTGATTGAAAATAACGATTAGGATTTCCTATAAAATATAGACAGAATAAACACTTGATCCCGAAACTCTTCTGACAGAAAAGTTCGGTAATCCGAACTGCCCGGCCGGCACACCACCTGTCGACACAAATCACAGATTATCGGACTACGGTCCGAAACGAGCGACGGAGGCTAAAAAAACAAAATGTTGCGGGTGCTCAAAGTTCATTGAAATCATTTCAATAAGTAAGTAAGTAAAACTTTACTTCCTTCAAGTAAGTAAAACTTTACTTCCTTTATGATAAAACAATTTGTATATTGTTTGTCAATGTCCTAAAAGTAAAACTAATACCTAGCCTAAATTTTCGTCTACAACATTCATATCACAAAAGAGGAACTTACATATATCTGTAGAGTCTGAAATCCTTAATTCAATAAAAATTCTTTCAATACTAATTCGAATAATTTCAGTTCAGGAATAGATTTCCAAGTCAATGGTTAATTTATTAGAAATCTTTCGGCCAATTACAGATGGATGATTGAAAAGGACATTTTTTTGAAAAGGTACATGTAGATCATTATGTTGATTTCTATTGACTGAACGTTAGGTTAGGTCCAAAATGAGTGGGACTATTCGATCCTCCACCGCAACCCGCAAGGGTTTATCATGGCTCACACCTAATTACACTCGACCAAATAAACCCAGCTTCGTAACGAAGCCGATGAATTAGTATGGTGAGTGGTATTTCAGGTCAGCTGATAAGAGTACGGCTCTGCCGAACTCTAAAAACCTCATTCGGTCCCCAGCGGAACAAGCACAAAGTATGTGCTCTGCTGTTTTAAAATTTTCCAAACAGAGGCGACACACACTGTCTTCCGACAGTCAGAGTCTTTGCATATGATGATTCAAATGACAGTGACCTGTAAGAAGGCCTGTTAGACATCGTAGTTTATCCCTACTGTAGTCGAACAACTGTTTGGTATCAAGCTTCGAAGAGTGAGTAAACGCCTTGCAGTGAGCCAATCCTGGAAGATTTTGCCAGAAGTCCAAAAATCTTCTAACCATCCAGGTGTTCAATCTTTGTTTTGCAAAGCCTAAAGTGATGCCAATGACAGGTTCTGGTCCAATGAAGCTGCTTACAGCACCCTCCTTTGCGAGGGAGTCATCAGCCTCATTGCCTTCCAGGACAGTATGGCCAGGAATCCAGACCAGAGACAATCTGTTAAGTCTTCCTATCGAGGAGAGTCGTTTTTGGCAATTTGCTACCAATTTAGACTTGGCTCGGTAGGATCCAAGAGCTTCCAACGCCGCTTGTCTGTCCGATAATATTTTTATTGACTTGTGTATAGGGGTGGATTTTTCGAATCTCTCCACACACAATTCAATAGCATAGATTTCCACTTGAAATACAGTCGCATAGGTTCCTAGGCAGGTTGATATATCTGCACCTGCACCAGCACCGGAAGGTGTGTTTGATTCATCTGTGGACCAACAACTATCTGCTCTTAATATTTCCTTCTCCCGGAGGATCCAGTCCTCTCTACTCGGGAACAGTACTTTATGAGGCAGTTCGCAGTAAACAGTTGGAGGCATAAAGTCAGAGGTCATTTCCAGAATGTTGTGACTTCCAGTGCCAACCAACAATCTGTTGCACTCTGTATTAAATTGATTTGTTAGACTGGCAATGTGCACAAGTCAATATGCAGTCCATCTAGCCTTTCTCTCCAGAAAAATGTGGAGATGAGGTAGATCTAGAATGATCTCCCTGGCCACTAACTGTGTGGTACTGATGGCACCACAGATGGCCAGACAAACATGTCTCTGTAAGCCAGAGAGCTTCGCCTGGGTCGTTTTCTGTAAAGGCTTTGGCCACCAGGCAATTGCACCATAAGTGATCATTGGTCGGACAATCATCACATAAATCCAATGGATTTGTCTGTCTTTGTGTAAAACTTTTTTGATATCAAAGACAATGCCAAAATTTTTCACCTCCGTTCCAAATGGAATAACCACACCATTGAGGGAAAGTGGCGTTAGATCGTCCAGTTTTTTTCTCCTGGTGAAGGAGACTATCACAGTTTTGCTGGGGTTGACATCTGCTCTCTCAGGAACCAACTGTGAACAACGTCCTTCGTGCTTTGGAGGATATTACAAGCTATCCTTTCCGACATAGACCTTGCCAAGATGACAAGGTCATCTGCATAAGCTTGCAGATCTACTTTTCTTCAATAAGGAGCGACCACAGAAGAGGAAATAGTACCCCACCTTGAAAGCAGTCTCTGGTGACCCTGAACCTAATGACCCCGCCTTGGAAAGTCGTAGTTGCAGTTCTGTTTACCAGCATGGCATAGATACAGCAATCGCAATCTTCTTGTTGTCAAGGAATCCCTTGACATTGATGACATCAACGTTTATCAAGCCTACGATAAGTAGGTTTTGAGACAAGTTTTAGGAAGTCAAAATGAATGTTTATACAAGTTTATAGCTACCTATCTCTCATTCCGAGGTAAAACGCCTAATATTCCTGGTGTATCAGCATTAAACTTGAGTTGCTTGAAAGGGAAGCACTGATGTTATCCGATATCAAACAACGGTTCCCAAAATAAATATTACTGGAGTTTTTACCCAACACCAAACCGTTATTTTAACACCCCGACACGTGTTTGGATCACCAAGTGATATTCTTCAAGAGGAAGATCAAAGAAACTGAGCAACAGAAACAGAAAATGATTGAAGTTATGCTTGAAATTTGTTATAGTAAAATTATTTCTCACAGCAAACATCTACAATGAATGTACTTGTTTTGAAAAACAAACGGATGGCCTTGAATTTTGAATAAAGTATCCCCTGCGGTTCAATTTCGGCAAATCGACACCGCTTGTCTCCAACAAAACCAAAAACAAGACAGACTACCTGTCGCCATAAATCAAACAAACATTATCAGACCACACGTCGAAACGAGCATGTGGGCAGATGAAAGCGATACATTATGTAAATCTTCCGCATTTCGAACCGTATGTTTATTCGTCAGTATATAAATGATTTGCTGAGCACACGAGGCTCATGCATTCATCTAGTGCGACCGTCCAACCGTGTTGATATTAAGGGGCGATGATTGTCGTCAATGAATTGTTACGGCACGCCTTGATTTGAATTTAGAACTGGAACAGTTGTCGATCTGGATCAGCGATCGGCGTAATTCGTTCGGAAAGGCCCAAGGGGTGGGTCGATCACAAATGAATCTAATTGAGAGTAGGCGAGGGGTTTGTGGGTTAGAAAACACTTGTGATTCTGCTTTGATTAACAGATGGTCGAGTTTAGGCGGAAGATGATTTGTAGATTGGTTATTGTTGTTTTTTTTCTAGTAGCAGATGGGTAGGAAAAAGCCCGATTGGAAGGGCGTAACTCTTTTCAATGACCTCTGATTTGACCACAGATTGGATTCAATATTATGATACCCAGAATTACCAATATTTTCGGCATGGAAGATCGTGGTCATGAAGGTCCATATAATAATAATAGAGAGTTTATTCTGCTATAAAGCTACTAAAAACAAATATCAAATAAGACAATCTAATTGGTTGATATCGTGAATTATAAAATTATTTTATTTTCAAGTAAACTCTGTATGATAGAAGAAAAAAAGAATAAATTATTTAATTGAGTTATAAAGTTATTACTCAGAAATCAATGTTGTTTTGTACAAAAATTGAACACATTTTTCTATGTGTTTCAAAATGTTCACAGTATTTTATTTCATGTATATCAAGTTGACGAGACACTTCGAAATTTGCAAAACGAATGATTTCACAATTTGCCGCCATTTATTCGCTAATTAGTTGCGGAAGAAAATATTTTTTCGCCCCTTTAAAAAAAATACATGTTGCCCCGCTAACTTGATATCAAGTTAGCGATACCACTTTTTTATCATAAAGTTTTCCAGAACTTTGACTTGACCATTGGCTTGTTATATTTAGTCGCTAATTAGTTGCGGAGAATAATATTTTTTCGAATACATGGTGTCTCGCTAACTTGACGTCAAGTA
>NW_019291593.1:11250-21778 GCF_000500325.1 Leptinotarsa decemlineata
GGCTGTTTTCACATTGATTAATAAAAAAAGACGTATCGATGTTAAGTCAGCGAGACACCATGTAGTTTTTCAAACAAAGAGTAAGTCAAATTTTTCTTCCGCATCTAATTAGCGAATAAATATACCAAACCGATGTTCTAGTCAAAGTTCTGGAAAACTTTATAATAAAGAAGTGGTATCGCTAACTTGATATCAAGTTAGCGAGACACCATGTATTTTTTAAATAAAAGGGATGGAAAAATATTTTTCTCGCAACTGATTAGCGAATAAATATACTAAACCAATGGTCTATTCAAAGTTTTGAAAAACTTAATGAAAAAAGTCGTATCGCTAACTTGATATCAAGTAGTTAGCGAGACACCATGTATTTTTTAAATGAAAGGGGCGAAAAAATATTTTTCTCCGCAGCTAATTAGCGAATAAATATACTAAACCAATGGTCTACTCAAAGTTCAGGAAAACTTAATAATAAAAAAGTCGTATCGCTAACTTGATATCAGGTTAGCGAGACATGTATTTTTTCAAAAAAAGGGGCGAAAAAATATTTTCTTCCGCAACTAATTAGCGAATAAATAGCGGCAAATTATGAAATCATTCGTTTTGCAAATTTCGAGAAGTGTCTCGTCAACTTGATATACATTTTTATTTCTAATGGTAACTATAATTTTGCAAACCTCTATAGAATAATTTATTTTGTCCAAAGATTGTGTTATTTCTCTTCATTTGGATATTAGTTGAATTTCTTGAGATATTCAGGAAGCATATCATTCATGAGTTCATATAAAAATATGAACGTGTTTAGATACATTCTCCGTCTTACACTCAACATTTCTAGGCCATCATGCATCCACGTGACTTTCATATAAATATCCTTATTTAAAACAACTCTCATAGCTCTATTCTCTAATCCCTGTAGAATTTCCATCTGATTCTCATCAACTGAAAATGAAATTGCTGAACAATACTGAAAATGAAGCTCTATGATAGATCCAAGTATCGTGAATTTTGTTTCATTTGTTGATTTTTTTCTTATTCTTGATAATAGTTCAATTTTTCTAGCAATTTTTCCTGGAATGTATGTTACATATTCATTGAAATTTAGTGAGCTATCTGAAAATACACCTAAATATTGAATTTTTAAACAATTTCATTTTATCTATTTTCAATAAAAAGAATTTTGGTATTTGCCAGTGTAACTCGTTCGATTGATGACTTATTTTGTAGAAATTCATGTTGAATATAGAATAAAGAAAATACTTTTGTTTAGTTTCTACTGAGTTTATTTATGTGGAACATATCCTCGTGGGTTTTGACGGCTCAAAGAGACAGATAAACAAACCAGTTCGTGAACTTCCTTAATACTCTACACGATAAGGTAAAATTCACGGTCGAAATAGAACAAAACAACAGCATTAACTTCCTGGATCTCACTATTAAAAAACGCAATGATAAATTTCAGTTCAACATCTATAGAAAAAACACCTTCACGGACTGTACAATACCGATGGATTCTTTCAGTCCATTATCACACAAATTATCGGCCTTCAGATCTATGATACATAGAGCATTTATGATACCGTCATCAGAGGAGGCTNGCATCTCGATGATGAATAATTATGATTGTCCACGCTAACAATATGATTCATCTCCGACTCATGCACTACACGTCTGTAACGCTAGAACCATTAATACACCGAATTAACACTGAAGTCTCTTCATTAATCTATCAAAATTACACCAGTAATCAATTATTGTTTAATTGAGAGAAGAGCGGAACGGTAATGGGTCGGGTATTGTTTCGGAGAAATTGCTCTGTTTGTTGGCTATTAGCACTGGCTGGCAATCAAGTGACGAATTAAGATATGACGATGCAGGATATCGAAAATCTGATAAATGAACTGCCAGAGGATTGGGCCAATCTATCAAGAAACGTGTACTGTACGTCCAAGAATATCGATAGACAAATCCTTACTAACAGTGGGACGCACATGAGGTGTTTCACCCCATGTGGACACCTGGATCTACACTGCAATAATGAGACCTATGTTAACGTACGGAGCCAATCGCATGGGGACCGAAAGTTCTACAAGCAACGGTCATCCAAAAATTATACCAAATACAGCGATTGACTTGTTTGAACATCACAAGAGCAATGAGAACAACACCAACCGCGGCAATGGAATTAATTACGGGTCTGACCTCTCTAGACCTGTACGTTAAGGAGGTTGCGTTAATGGCCATGTTACGATTGCGCACAGCTGGTGTAAACCTCGAAGTAGAAATGGGTTAATTGAGGCTAAGCCTATGGAATGAAGCGCTTACTTTGCAACCTCTGCTGCCAGTAATGCAATTGAATCCAGGTTTAATAAACCCTACAAAATACAAATAAAAGTACTAGAGTTCCACCAAGATTTAGTCAAACTCGGTAGATGTGCCGAAGGAATATCTGGCGATGACCAGGGAAAAACCTACTCTTAACAGTAGGGGCTAGTGGAGACACCTCTATGCAGGATGTGTGAACAAGAAGATAAAACTGTCCTATGCGAGTGTCCGGAGTTATCGTCAATAAGAGAGTGTGTATTCAGCGAGTCTTCGCCTACACCTGCCGATACAAAGAAGATGTCTCCTTGTAACTTGACCATCGTACGGGAAAAGACAGGATGGACGATGTCCTAGGAGGACAACTCTTCGGGAGGATGTACAATGGGTCAGATGTGGCCTAAGTGCTGTGGGCCTACACTCACCCTCGCTACTCTACAGATACAGATCCTTACGTAGTTCAGTAAATATAAACCTAAAAAAAAGGTTTATTTTCTCACCTGTCCTTGCAGCCATCTTGAAAAAAACCGAAGATAAATGATACTCCCATGAAATTTTCAATTATATTTTTATTTTGGTGCATTTTAGCTACGAAAGAGTTCTACTAAATTTATTGGAGAATCAGATCGGCATCGCCCGGTGAGACACCATCGCAACGGCTGAGGTAACGTTTCGTTGCTGTGCTGGTGTTTCCGGTTTCAAGCTCCCCAATCGGATCTCCGGGTGCAGAAGTCATTCGAAAATCACTATTTCTGACAGTCAGCAGGGTCTTCCTAACATCAGTCCACAGGGAAATAGCATAGTAACTGCAGTTGCTAAGAGGCCCACTACCAACTTCAAAATCGATTTCTGCAACATCAGAGGTTTCAACTCAAATATAAACTCAGTGCACCAACATCAGCAATCAAATATTCCTCATATTCTTGCACTCACAGAAACCAAAGTCGGTGCTTCAATTTCTATGCTATGCTATGATTTCCACGTCTGATTTAGATGTATTTTTGGAATATCTCTGGAACCCCAAAACGTTGATGTTATGTGATTCAAAATAATATAACAGAAGATCACCAAATTCATATGCTGCGTTTATCAATCACCTAGCGATACACAATATAGGGCACTACTCTCTTCACTGGCAAACACCATTGACTTTCTGCAAATCAATCATCTCAGTCTCAGAAATTTCCATATTCGGTGACTTCAATGTCCACAATATCGAATAACTCAAACTTTCAAATGTCAACGACAAACAAGGTAGCAAAGCTGAGGCTTTTGCAATAAGCAGCATCCTTACTCAGATTATAAGTGAGCCATAAGTGAGGATTCCTGACCATGATGGAGAATATGCTACTCTTCTGGGTCTGAACCTAAAAACCAATCCAGAAATTTACAGTCACGGTAAGGTNTGATTGCGATTTCATTTCGGAGGTTTTGATCAGAAAGGAGTATTGTGAACGCCCTATGTATCATTGACCTGAATGCAGAAAATTTCTGTGAAATCGGGTTAAAATAGTCAAAAGGTATTGTGCAATCTATGAATGTGTTGAACAGTTCACAGAGTTCACTGTTGACATATGGGTTAGTATTATGTCTATGTAATATGTTTTTTATCAGGGGAAGGTATTCATCTGTTGGAATATTTGGAAACATGTTCTTGATGTCAAACAATGCTAATTTAGTGTTATTGTTAATTTTTATGTTGTTGAGTTTGTTTGTCAAGTATATAGAATTTAGTATGGTGTGAGAAGGTTTGAAATTAGTGATCTCCCTGAATTTGCAATTTAAGAATTTCGACAGCTTATAATTAGGGGTATTGGTATATGAAACTACCGGTCTGAGTTATCATCTTTGTGTAGTTTAATTAGTCCATACATCTCAGGTGGACGGGGGTTCATGCAGGTAGTCTTCTCCTTGTCCCATGCTGTGGGGAAAAGGAACGTAGAATGTTCAAGATTTTTCTTCAGATGGAGTGTGAAGGGTTTTGTGGGGCCTTTCTTCAACTCTGTGGTGTGTAATTGTTCTATAATTTCTTGCATTTTTGAATCGTATTGTACTCAGACATACTATGCTGTTACCTTTGTCTGCTCTGGTGAATTCTGGCGATTCTGATGTGTCGTGGTAGTTCCTGAACAGTGAAGTTCGAGCTGTACCGAGTTGAACCTCAAAACGATGAGCAGCCACAGTCCGTCGCGTATTTCTGATATGTACCCCTCTTGGTGGAATCAAATGTGCCAAGTCACTTGAACACTTTTCGTGAAAGAATCTATAGAAGAGAGATAAATCTCCAAACTTTCTTCGATGTTCCAGACTATCAACATTGCAAGTGATGTTCGCGTCTCCAATCAGGCGGATGGCTCTTTTCTGGATGGAATCCAACAGCTCTAGGGTATGCTTCAGGTCATACTTCAAGGTATGTTTGGGGGCAGAGATCCATACATGAGAACAATACTCCAAAGAAGGTCTGATCTGAGCTTTATAAAGCATCAAAAGTTGCTGAGGTGTGTACAGTTTTCTGGTTCGGAACATTTTTACCTCAATTCGAAATTACTTCTAGATCCTCATTAAGATATGCAACGTCCTGCTGCCGGTGAAGAAATGCATTATCCGCCGATGTCCTGGAATCCAAATGGAATGACGACAAGTGTGATATCGTCAGCAAAGCAATATATTGGATTCTTGTTTTCTTTTCAATAAGTCGTTGATATCCAATAGTGAGAGGGTTGGAGACAATATAGATCCCTGGGAAACATCAACGTTAATGGTAAAAGTATTCGAGAGATATCCATCAACAGCAACTTACAGGGAACGTTCTTTCAGAAAGCTGAAAAGTCATACAAGAAAATGATTCGACAAGCCATAGCATCGAAGTTTGACCTGCAACCATCATGCCACACGCGGTCAAAGGCATTAGAAATATCAAGCGCTACAGATCTTCACTCTTCATGTTTCTCGAATGCGTTATTCCAAATATGGGTGACATACGATAGAAGGTCGCCTGTTGATCTCTGTTTCCAAAAGCCATATTGATGATCGCTCAAGATGTTGATTTTTGATATAACTGAGAGCAGTATATTCACAGTAATCGTTATATTCTTAGCTTCAAAATGAAGAGTACGTTGTGTGAATCACAACCATGCCTGATATAAGTCTATAAGGATATAATACAAAAAGTGCAAAATAGCTGCGCAAGACTGATTTATGGAATCAGAAAATATGAATATATTTCTCATAAACTTGTTGAATTCAACTGGCTCAATATGTACAATAGAAGACAGCTCCACATAGGTACCTTTACTCACAAACTTTTTGATGATCCTAACCATCCAGCATTGATCAATAAATTCATTCACAAAATATTACACAAAAATCTACCCTCACTCATTTTGTCTGCTACTTCCTCATCTATCAAAGTGACAATTGTTCCTTCATCGAAAAGTGCGTGAGTAGAATAATTTCCATTACTTTTTTTGAAAACAATAGGTGCAACCCTAAAATTTCATTATCGTATTTCCTCGAATGATAACTAACAATTTCCGAATCCAAAGGATTATGATAAATTTTGCAAGATTTTTTTATTTTACTATACTTAGCTTAATGGTTAAATAAAATATAACAGAAACCAATCGTTGTCATCGTTGACAGTATGTAAATAACATATAATTTGCTCATTTGATTGAATCCCAGCCACAGGAATTTTGTTCAAATTACATCAAGTTCCGCTTTTTTCAGTTCCAGAATACCTATCAGTTCTTCTATTTTATGTAAAATTCTTTAGACTTTGATATCTTCAAAGATTTTCCGTTTTCTACTTGTTTCTCTTTCCGTAGTAGGTTTGAAGATTTTCAAAGAAACTGCTTTATTTTTCTTTGTTTTCAATGCATTATCCACGATTTTTTTCCAGCCGATTACTTTCTCGAACAGGAACGGACATTTCTCCAAGGACATTGTATTGTGAGTCCAAATACCCACAGAAGTTGTATTTTTATTATATAGACCCAATAATAGGTATAGTCGAAGTAAACGATATTGTGAACATTTAAAGTTGGCGGCACTCTCAAAGGA
This sequence comes from Leptinotarsa decemlineata, assembly GCF_000500325.1. Classification (NCBI taxonomy): domain Eukaryota; kingdom Metazoa; phylum Arthropoda; class Insecta; order Coleoptera; family Chrysomelidae; genus Leptinotarsa; species Leptinotarsa decemlineata. The sequence goes on from NW_019291593.1 coordinate 17,632, forward strand.
CAAAAAACTCTATACACAAATATGAACCGGCTGCGAAATAGTCCACGTGGACTGAGGAATTGGCGGTTCGTATTAGAAATTTTTTACTAACCGAGTTTTACGATTGGCTAAAGAGTCATAAAATTAAATTTGAAGTCACTTTACGGGGACGAATAGAAATCGGGGAATGCGTGGATGGTTAAAGCCGTCGTGTTCAGTTAAGGAACTGATCGCAATTTGGATGTTGAAATTCGATAAGGTGCAGTTATGATTACTTAAAATTTTTGTTATCTGTTCGGAATGTGGCGTCCTTGGACAAGTACTAACAGTAATAACGAGTGTGATAACAACGCAGACTTTTTCCAGTGTAGTGATTCCAATAGCGATGGTGAACAATGCGAAAAGGAGATACCAGTGAATAAGATTCGGATGCATTTGAATATCGAAACACAGAGAGTGTTTCAATGTATATAAGAATCTACATCTCAAGTTTGGTTTCGAGGGAAACAAACTATTACAAGTAACATAAGATTCGACCAAAATTCCTTTCTCAACTATACGTAAAGTAGTCAAAAAAAACCTTATGAACGCAAGACGCGATGTGATACAGGATTACCAAAACCTTCAGATGCGGGTCTGATAAAATCATTGAAAAAAATAATATACAACTGTATATTATTCTGGCCATAACGTGAGCTGCTGTGACAAAGCTCTTCAGAATTGAATGAAGAAACTAGGATTCAGATTTAAAATAATAAACAAACGTCAAACAGTTAAACAGTGGGATGCACATGAGGTGTTTCACCCCATGTGGACACCTGGATCTACACTGCAATAATGAGACCTATGTTAACGTACGGAGCCAATCGCATGGGGACCGAAAGTTCTACAAGCAACGGTCATCCAAAAATTATACCAAATACAGCGATTGACTTGTTTGAACATCACAAGAGCCATGAGAACAACAACAACCGCGGCAATGGAATTAACTACTGGTCTCACACCTCTGGACCTGTACCTTAAGGAGGTTGCGTTAATGGCCATGTTACGATTGGGCACGGCTGGTGTAAACCTCGAAGTAGGAATAGGTTAACTGAGGCTAAGCCTATGGAGAGAAGCGCTTACTGCGCAACCTCTGCAGCAGGCAGCCAGTAATGCAATTGAACGTAGGTTGCTGTTTAATAAACCCTACAAAATACAAATAAAACAAACACAGAGTCAGATGCTACAAATGCAGTACGCATATACAGTGCCTTCATTTCAAAACTTCCCACCCATCGTACTTCGTTTAGCAAGGAGGATTTGCTGTAGGCAAAAAACACGTCAATTTAGATATCGAGGGGGAAGTTTAAAACCAGTGCCAGTGGTATTTGAGGTTTAACTTACCCCTAGCTACCCCCACTTAATAATTTCAAATGGCACCCCCTATCTTGTAACACATCATTTTGAAGATCTCAAAAATCCTCACTCAACCCCGTTTAGAAAACTGAAATTGGTTGAACCGTTCTCGTAAAATAGGGCAAAAAGAAAATTGATTATAATGAAAAATAAAATAATAGCTATAGCAATTAAATAAATGTATCTTGATTTATTAGGTGTTCAAAATGTTCACTATTGATAACTAAGCAAAAGTACAATCTATTCTCGAATTCCTGTCGGACTTTTGTAAATGTTTCGTTATTATTTGTCTGCATGTGTCTTAGATCCCTAATGTCCTGCGGGGGAGTTTTGTATACCATTGTTTTCAAATAACCCCAAAGAAAGAAATTCAATGGCATTAAATCCGGAGATCTCGCCGGCCATTCAAGAGCGCCTCTTCTGCCAATCCATTTGTCAGGATACCGTTGATCGAGCCACTGTCAGACATGCAATGCATGCGTGGCGGTGCGCCGTCCTGTTGAAAATGTAATTTTTGTGCATCCAAGAGCGGGTTGTCTTCTTCATCAACTTGGCGTTCTAAGGACTGTGTTATGAGTGGATCGATTACATTTTCCAATAAGTTTAAATACAATTGACCAGTTGAATTTTCTTCAATAAAAATAGGGCCAATTATTTCGTTTCTCAGAATAACAGGATAGGGGGTGCCATTTAAAATTATTAAGTGAGGGTATCTAGGGGTGAGGAGGTTCAACCTAAAATACCACTGGCACTGGTTTTAAACTTCCCCCTCGATATCTAAATTGACGTATTTTTTGCCTACGGCAAATTCTCCCAGCTAAACGAAGTACTAGGGGTGGGAAGTTTTGAAATGAAGGCACTGTATACAGACGGCTTGAAAACCAAAGAAGGCTCAGGATGTTACTCCAGATCACTAAGCCTAAGGATTAAGTGGGGAATGGGAAAAATACTAGCGTGGTTCAAACAGAACTGGCTGGTATCTCAATCGCCACAAAAGAAATAACCATGAAAGGAATTTCTGGCAAAAACATAACAATCGGTACTGATAGCAGACAAGCCCTATTTGCATTGAACAGACAACGTGTTACCTCAGGGCTAGTACTAGAGTGCCACCAAGATTTAGCCAAACTCGGTAGATGCGCCGAAGGATTATCTGGCGATGACCTGGGAAAAACCTACGCTTAACAGTAGGAATTCTGACTGGCCACTGTCAACTAAAAAAACACCTCCATATTATGGGGCTAGTGGACACACCTCTATGCAGAATGTGTGAACAGGAAGATAAAACTGTCAGGCATGTCCTGCGAGTGTCCGGAGTTATCGTTGATGAGAGAGTGTGTGTTCGGCGAGTCTTAGCCCACACCTGCCGATATAAAGGAGATGTTTCCTAGTGATCTGTCCACCTTCTTGGACAGGACAGAATGGACGATGACCTAGGAGGACAACTCTTCGAGAGGATGTACAATGGGTCGGATGTGGCCTAAGTCTTTTGGCCTACACACACCCTCTCTACTCTACAGATACAGATCCTTACTCTTCTTACTTAGTTCAGTGAATACACACTTATCCTTGCCGCCATCTTGAAAAAAAAACTAAGAAAATTGATACTCTCATAAAATTTTCAATTATATTTTTATTTTGGTGCATTTTAGCTACGAAAGAATTCTACTAAATTTATTGGAGAATCAGATGGTAGATGCTGGTCCCACCCGGCATCGCCCGGTAAGATACCATCGCAACGGCTTAGGCAGCATGAATCTGCTTTCGGGTTAATGTTTCTTTGTTGTGCTGCTGTTTCGGGTTTCAAGCTCCCCAATTGGATCTCCGAGTGAGAGCTGATCCAAGGGCATCATCCTGCAGAAGTTATTCGAAAACCACTATTTCTGACAGTCAGCAGGGTCTTCCTAACATCAGTCCACAGGGAAATAGCATAGTAACTGCAGTTGCTAAGAGGCCCACTAGCAACTTCAAAATCGATTTCTGCAACACCAGAGGATTCAACCAACATCTGCGATCAAATAGTCCTCATATTCTTGCACTCACAGAAACCAAAGTCAGTGCTTCAATTTCTATGATATGCTATGATTTCCACTTCTGATTTAGACGTTACTTTGGAATATCTCTGAAACCCCAAAACGTTGATGTTATGTGGTTCAAAATGATATAACAGAAGATCACCAAATTCATATGCTGCGTTTATCAATCATCTAGCCATACACAATATAGGGCACTACTCTCATCAGTGGCAAACACCATTAACATTCTGCAAATCAATCATCTTAGTGCTGAAATTTCCATAGTCGGTGACTTCAATGTCCACAATATCAAATAGCTCAAACTTTCAAATGTCAACGACGAACAAGGTAGCAAAGCTAGGGCTTTTGCAATAAGCAGCATCCTTACAATAATCAGTCTAAAATTTTTGAAAGTGTCAAGAAACAAATATTATGTATAAACATGAGCTTCACATATCAGATGAAATAAAATCAAATCTAAATCGGCATAATTGAAGTACTTAAATAATCCTGAGTACTATAAAAACAGTTTTTCAGGAGAATAGTTCTGACTCTGTTTTTGAAGGAGCTTTGTTTGAGCACTTTGAACGAATTAGGAAGATGATTGTAGAGATTGATATTCAATGAATTTTTAATAGACCTTGTGAGTTTGTATCGAGGCTGTATGAACAGATCTGCATTTCTTGTAGCATGATGATGAATATCCTGATGCTGCGAATATATTGATTTATTTTTATGGATTTCAAGTAATTGAC
>NW_019291593.1:21981-48361 GCF_000500325.1 Leptinotarsa decemlineata
ATTACATGTTGACTCGCTAACTTGATATCAAGTTAGCGATACCACTTTTTTATCATAAAGTTTTCCAGAACTTTGACTTGACCATTGGATTGTTATATTTAGTCGCTAATTAGTTGCGGAGAATAATATTTTTTCGAATACATGGTGTCTCGCTAACTTGACGTCAAGAAGTTAGAAGTTATTAAGTTTTCCAAAACTTTGACTATAACATTGGTTTGATATATTTATTCGCTAATTAGTTGCGAAGAAAAATATTTGATTTACCTTTTGTTTTAATAACATTCATAGTCTCGCTAACTTGACAGTTTAACGGTTAAGCCAGCAGAACCCAACATTTTTTCAAAAAATTGAACACCTGGATAATCGGCGATAAGGGAAAAGATGTGCCTAAAATGAGCCTGAAATAATGATGGAATCCGATTTGACAAAATGTTTTTTATAAGGGTGGGTTTTGCTAGCTCAACGTTGAGCTACGTTATCTAGCAAAAAATTCGGCAATAGAATACAAAATTTGACTGAAATTAGCTTTAAATTATGGCCTGAAAATAAATGTAGAATTCCAAACTTGTTCTACTAGCTTAATAGGGGTGACAAATTAGCAAGACACCATGTACTTGTTTAAACGACGGGAAATTATAATATTTCGCTAATAACTAATAATTCGCTAATAACTAGAACATGCTAATGGTGTAGTCAAAGATCTGGAAAACTCAATAATAAAAAATCAGTGAGAAAACAGCCACGATTCAATGTCAATAAAATTTTCGTGGATGAAAACTTTATCTGGAGAATTCTATGTAAACCATGTAGTTGATCAAAGCTCATATGTCAGACTTTTTGTAGGGCAGAAAATGAACCCACACTCTGGTTTTTATTATTTCGTAACTCTCTCAAAACTTTCGTGCATGTGACTTTTTTTCTCATTAACATATATTATATTACTTACTAAATAAATTACGTAAGTCAAATTACTTTGCCCGGCAAAAACTCAACCTCCATCCCTGTTTTCAGTCATTTCCAAAAAACATTTGTGAATTTACTGTTTTATTTTATCCAGGAATGTTTGGAAAGAGTTATCAATTTTTGTTGAAAATAGATGAAAACAGGGATGATTTAATGTCTGACGAAATAAATTTGACATGTGTAACTTGTATATAATATGTTATATAATATATGTTAATGAGAAAAAATTTACATCCACGAATGTTTTGAGAGAGAAATGGATTAATAAAAACATTGGTGAAGATTGATTTTCTGCCCTACAAAAGGTCTGACATATAAAGTCCGACATCTGACGAAAAATGTCAATGTCATGGGAGTAAATTTTAGGTAATTGGGTTAATTCATGGGAGATATCTCGCGTCGCGTCGGTTCGACAAATCCATGACTGAAAGTCGTGGCTGTTTTCACATTGATTAATAAAAAAAGACGTATCGATGTTAAGTCAGCGAGACACCATGTAGTTTTTCAAACAAAGAGTAAGTCAAATTTTTCAGTACATTTTCAGCTTTGTATTTCGATAACTGACCCGCGACCCGAATAAACGAAACATCTTGATTTCGAAAAAGCAATTCATTAACAACAATCGAAACGAATAGTTATTACGTGGATTTCTTTTATTGTTCATTTCATTTCTCGACACAATGGCGGTAAAGTGGCATAGGATTTGAATATGTTCGCACGCAAAGTGCAACACAATAGCCCGGCAAAAACGAATTTCTACAGGAATTCGATGTTATCGCGCCCTTTTGCGATCCGCAGACCGTATCGAGCATTATGAAGTTATACCGTTTATGATGTTGATGTTATGGATGGCCTTCACCCAGTTTCTGAAGTCCACCGCAATAAATCAATTACATAACTCGCTAACTCACAACTTATTCGCATTAATTTGATGACAAAAATATTAGTTAAACTTTCATTTTTGTGGCATTGTTAGGCTGTTTCGAAATTTGTATCCGTTTCAATGGCATGTGTTTTTGTAGCTTCATATCTCAATAAATATTTATTCTTAAGGTGCGTATTCACCAAAAAATCGAGCACGAGCGAGCATTCGTGTATGTTTGCTCGTGTTCCCTCATGTTTGCTCGACATATTGATGTCTCGTCCACACCAGAGCGAATATTTTTCAAGTTCGTAGTCGTAGTTGATCCATCTACTTTGTGCGAGCACCTTTTGATGTACCGCCTTCTTCTTGATCTTTTCTGAACGCGTACAAGCATACGTTCGCTCGCTCGCTAGCCCGTACTCACCAGACGATTTTTGATGCAGAATGCTCGTTCACTCTTGTTCGCTCGTGCTCGCTTTTTTGGTGAATACGCACCGTAAAGGAATACGCACCTTAAAGGTGCGTATTCACCAAAAAAGCAAGCACGAGCGAGCATTCGTGTATGTTTGCTCGTGTTTGCTCGTGTATGCTCGCAAATTGATGTCTCGTCCTCACCAGAGCGAATATCTACAATTTCGTAGTACCGCCTTCTTCTCGATCTTTTCTGAACGCGAACAAGCATACGATCGCTTGCTCGCTAGCCCGTACTCACCAGACGAGTATTGATGCAAAATGCTCGTTCACACTTGTTCGCTCGTGCTCGATTTTTTGGTGAATACGTACCTTAAAGGTGCGTATTCACCAAAAAAGCGAGCACGAGCGAGCATTCGTGTATGTTTGCTCGTGTTTGCTCCTGTATGCTCGACATATTGATGTCTCGTCCTTACCAGAGCGAATATCTACAATTTCGTAGTACCGCCTTCTTCTCGATCTTTTTTGAACGCGAATAAGCATACGTTCGCTTGCTCGCTAGCCCGAACTCACCAGACGAGTATTGATGCGGAATGCTCGTTCACTCTTGTTCGCTCGTCCTCGTTTTTTTGGTGAATTCGCACCTTTAAGGTGCGCACCTCAAAGGTGCGTATTCACCAAAAAAGCGAGCACGAGCGAGCATTCGTGTATGTTTGCTCGTGTTCGAGCAAACATATAGAAGTATCAAGCGTTACAGCTCTTGATTTTCTATGTTTCTTGGTTGCGTTATTCCAAACATGGGTGACATATGACAGAAGGTCGCCTGTTGATTTTTGTTTCTGAAAGCCACATTGATGATCGCTTAAGATGTTGATTTTTGACCGCAGTATAATTACAGTAATCGTAATATTCTCAGCTCCAAAACTATTTAATATACTTCCAAAGTAAACGTTGAAAGAGATTCTACACTTTCCTTGGCTTTTCCACGAAGACAACTGTTTAATCTCTCCCTTTTATTGAATTTTCACAAACTTGTTGTTTCTCTAAACTTAATGATGAAATGTAACCGTTCTGCCGATCCTCCCGAAAATATATGTGAGTTTTTACTTACAGATTGTCAAGCCAAAACAGATCTGCTTCTTTACCCAATCATTAACATGTACTTGCATTATCGGATATTTCTAGGCTTAAAGTGATCTCTGAATCTGAATAACACATTTCTGCTTTCTTTAACTCTAATTATAACCGCCTTACCTCTAGTTCCGCTTTTTTCTATTCCAGAATACCTTTCAGTTCTTCTATTTTTTGTAAAATTCTTTAGACTTTGATGTCTTCAAAGATTTTCCGTTCTCTACTTCTGGTTCTCTTTCCGTAGTAGGTTTGAAGATTTTCAAAAAAAAACCCTTTATTTTTCTTTGTTTTCAATGCATTATCCACGTTTTTTTTCAGCCGATTACTTTCTCGAACAGGAACGGACATTTCTCCAAGGACCTTGTATTGTGAGTCCAAATACCCACAGAAGTTGTATTTTTATTATATAGAGATACCAGTGAATAAGATTCGGATGCATTTGAATATCGAAACACAGAGAATGTTTCAATGTATATAAGAATCTACATCTCAAGTTTGGTTTCGAGGGAAACAAACTATTACAAGCAACATCGGATTTGACCAAAATTCCTTTCTCAACTATACGTAAAATAGTCAAAAAAAACTTTATGAACGCAAGACGCGATGTGATACAGGATTACCAAAACCTTCAGATGCGGATCTGATAAAATCATTGAAAAAAATAATATACAACTGTATATTATTCCGGCCATAACGTGAGCTGCTGTGACAAAACTCTTCAGAATTGAATGAAGAAACTAGGTTTCAGATTTAAAATAATAAACAAACTTCAAGCAGTTATAGAAAGCAGAAGAATAGTGGAATTGCTTAACAAATATTCAGAACAAATAACTAAATATAGACAAGAACAACGGTCAACTTTCCACCGTTCCACCCTGTATAAGCTTTATAAAATACATCATTTTGAATGCTCTTTGGGCTCCATTTCACTCTCGTTTTGATCCATGAAAACAGAACGAAAAACAAGAAACATACAAACTTTTTGAAGCGATATCCGAAACCAAGAACCACCAACGCAAAGTGCACTAAACTTTTTGCGAACGAATCAATCATTCGCCTTCTTTCCTCCGCCGGTCCACGAAATGTCAGGATAGTGCACTTTTCAAAACGAGTTTCCTTTCATAAGTCACTGTAACATACTCTTCTTAGAAAATCTCATCACCCGAGATAGCCTCGCTAGGTCTGACATCCCCGCAATATAACTGACAAGATGATTTTTCAGAAGTATATGAGAGATAATCCTTTCCCCGTCTCGGATTTCAAATTCAATTACATTTTTCATTAAATTCATTTTCAAATGATATTAGGGAAGAAAATCTTGGGTGTATTCTGGGCGATGTAATATCCGAAGTAAAGAAGCTGGTGCTGGATAATTTGCTGTCTCGTTATAAGTAAGAGTGCTTTAAGAATGTGTTATCAAGGCATATTATATTAGGTAAGCTTCCGCAGACCTTATACAGGATTACTCGAATTGAAAAAAACTGAGGTGAAAATAACAAACTTACAGACAGTCAAAAGGCCTTACAAGAATGGATTATCCTAATTTGAACGAATCAAATTGGCAGAAAAAGTCCATAATCAAAGCTTATAACTAAGGAAGAAATGATCCTGTGGAAAAAATGTTTTCTTTTTTATACTTCCTTTCAAAACAGAGTTATACCTACGTGTTATGTATGAACAAGCCATGTTATAGATATTGTCAAGTCCAGTTACCGGAGTGCATTACATTATCAGGAATTCAGTAGACTCTGCAATTCTAACCAAGATTACCCGATATTATAAATATGAGTTTTTCTTAGTTTTATTTCAGTTATAATTGTACCTTTGGCTCTGACATTGCTAATAAAATATAATTGTCACTCAACTTTGAATCTTTCGGAAAAAGTTTTATTTTTAAAAATCGATTTCGGAAGCTCCCAAACTTAATTTACGTGAACTGTTGGAAAAATGAGGTGAATGTTCAAATTTCGTAGACTACTACATTCAATTTCCATTTTTTTTTATTTTTTCATGTTGGTACACTAGTCTTTGTAGTTGTGGATCAATTTTACTTGTATCAATTATCAAAAGAAATTTGAGATGCTCATCGGTTAATTTAGATCTGTAAACATTTTTTGTGTACTTCATCTTGGAAAACGTTTTCTCACACAAGTAAGTAGTTCCAAATACAGAAAACAACCCACGAGCAAATTTATGCAAATTATCAAATTGTTCCAGTGAAAGACTCTTATGAAATTCCAACAAATATGAATTTTGATATTTGTTCTTAAGCATATCACTGCACCGTAAATCAATAATTTCCATTTGGACTTCCGGAGCAAGGGTTTCAATGTCAGAATCAAAAGGATTTTGAAAAAGCTTAATTTCATTTGCAATGACATCAAAATCTGAAAAACGAGTATCAAAATTTATCTTCAAAGCACTCCAAGTTTCGATTGCAAAATTGACGGGAAATTCAGTCTCTGTAGTGTGGCTGAATATTTTACATGTTTCAAAATGTGTGAAACANAAAGAGAAATGAAACTTTCTATGTTTTCACCACTTTTATTTGTACATTAATGTATAAGTTGTCAGTATCAAAAAATAAACTAATTGAGATAGTAATATTTTCAACCCATATACGGATAAAAAGAGGTCAACTCATGATCTCTTGCATTGGTGAATCGAACATGCCACAAAAAGACTTCAATTTATTGATAGTCCTTGTTAATTTATGGATCACAGTAATCACAGGGCACTCACCTAAGTGCGACGGTAATGAGCTTGGTTAAAGTTTAATAAACTGAGTTTATTGCGGTGTTCGTAGAATTACATGCCTGAACCTCGAGTTGTTTATCGATGTTTATAATATTTTAATGTAAATCAGTATAAAGTGCAGCAAGTTACATTCTGAAATTTGCAGCAAAATGAATTTAAATGAACTTAAAATAGGGCTCGAGATGGTATAAAACAAAAAAAATCCGAATCACGCTTCAAGAGTTCGATAGTTGATAAGGCATAATAATAATAAGGAATAATATGATCCAATATCAACCATATCATCTGTGGTCATTAGCATCTGGGTAAGTTATGTCAATAAATGTACAAGCCACCTAGGCTGACCGAAAAATTGATTTGGATGCCATACTAGGTTGATATTGAAAAAAAGAAATTCGTCGACATCATTATTATTGTGTACACAAATGAATTATGTATTAATTCGGTCTTGACAAAGTACCTAGTCACAGTAATTCATCATTATTCTTTAGAGAAATCAATCGAGTGGTAAACGTAGAAGTAAATAACAATAATATTCACTAAGAACTTCAATAATTGCTCCTTTAAAGGTTGAACTCGTATCATATCACACGATGTTCCAAATTTTCAATTGCCAACGATCAAACAGACCTACAGAGAGCAGAAAATGAAACACAGTTTCTTCTAAACACAAAAACCTTTAGTATAGTCGAAGTAACCTGTATTGTGAATAGTTAAAGCTATCGGCATCTCAAAGGCCAAAAAAACCAATACAGAGAAAAAATGCCGTTGACAATTAGTCCACGTGCACTGAAGAATTGGCGGTTCGTATTGGATAATTTTTACTAACCGAGTTTTATGGTTGGCCGAAGAGTCATAAAATTAAATTTGAAGTCATGTTACGGTGACGAATATAATGCGAGAATGTGAGAAATTCCTTTCTCAAATGTACGTAAAATAGTCAAAAACAAACATTATGAACGCAAGACGCGATGTGATACGGAATTACCAAAACCTTTGGATGTTCATCTAATAAAATCATTGAAAAAAATATTATACGACTGTTACAAAAGCAATGAGATTCCTACAACTGAAATCATAAGGAACGTTAGCTGCTGGGACAAAACTCTTCAGAATTGGATAAAGAAACTAGGATTTAGATTTAAAATAATAAACAAAACTCAAGCAGTGATGGAAAGCAAAAGAATGGTGGAATTGCGTAACAAATACTTAGAACAAATAACTAAATATAGACAAGAACAACGGCAAATTTTCTATTTGGACAAAACTTGGTATGACACTCACGACATAGTTACGAAGGGATGGACTGATGGTTCGATAATGTGTACGCCTAACATGCTTGCAAAGAAAGAATCGCGACAAATAATTGTGCATTGCGGAGAAAACTAATATTTTTTAATAATGTTTTGAAAACAAATTGATTCCAAATTTGGATGCTAATAGTGTGATAGTTCTTGACAACGCTTCCTCATTCGCAACAGCTAATCAAAGTACCGAATAAAAATTCGAGGAAAGATGAAATACAAAGTTTTTTTAGTGAATATCAATTTGTATTTTGAAGATTACTATACCAAAAACCAACTACTTGAAGTTTTACAGACAGAAACATTTGAAAAAGTGTATGCCCTTGAGAGTATTGCTGAAAAGTAAGTCAATCATTTTGATCAAAAGCTTGAGTCAATCGATTGACTCAAGCGTAATTGACCGTGTAGGAACCTGTTTGACGCTTGAAGCGTGGCTTGATGGTGACTGATAGAAAGTTTGAATGACTCAAGCGGTTAAAGGTGGGGGTTGACTGTCTAGGGCAATTTTCGTCAAGCATTGCGTCAGTCGCTAGGTAGAAACCATGGCGTCCGCTACGGAAAGTGAGCTTCCCGAATTATTTGGGCGGGAATTCATTAACCTGTTGATTGAATGATATCGCGATTGTCCGGAATTATGGAAAGCGAAGAGCAAGGAATATTACAACAGAAACAAGAAAACTGCATCATTACCATGTACCACTCCTTCGACCACCGTCATTTCTTTTTCTGTTGTTTTTTCCGCCTGAGAGCAAAAAATGTGAGGGAGAGTAAGGCCAGATCCGAGTTCAAAACCATTGCTCGCCGAAATGAACCACCAGCGAACGAACAAGTATGCACTGGTCCCATTTCGGGTGAGAATAAGGTTTTGATCAAAAGATTGAAGGGCTGATTGCAGTTGATTGAAACGCGCGTCAATCGATTGACTCAATCTTTTGATCAAGCAGGTAGATCGTTTAGGGCCACCTGTTAAGGTAGCCCTATGGTTTCCACCTAGTGACTGACGCAATGCTTGACGAAAATTGCCCTAGACGGTCAACTTCCTTCTTCAACCGCTTGAGTCATTCAAACTTTCTATCAAACACTATCAAGCCTCGCGTCAAACGTCAAACAGGTTCCTACACGGTCAATCACGCTTGAGTCAATCGATTGACTCAAGCTTTTGATCAAAATGACTGACCGTCTAGGGCCTCCTTTAGGCCTGAGATTTTTCAGCGCATGTAGTAAATGATTTTCATGCCATTTGGAAACAGAGAGTTTTTGAGTCTATAATTTCCCACAGCGAATTCGCTTCTGTTTTTGTTTTGAATATTTGCCGATTCATATCCACAGGCATAACATTGAAAAATTAACTCTGAATACTGGACGTGCAAAACAAAAAAACATACCGGTGGAAATCAACTTGTATATCTTGTGTCTTTTTACAGCCTTTCGAAATGTTTTGAATATAAAAGCACAATGCTTCAATACTGACACAAAGAGTGCGCTACAAAAACAACGCACATTTGTTTTAAATTTTTATAGTGCTTATACATTTCGATAATAATCATTTTGTGAAACACGAAACACACGATTGCAATTACTTTATTTGTTTGTTCACATGTTTCCAATCTGAAATCAATTTTACATTTACAATTTGATTCACTGACAAATTCGTGAATTGGTAAACATTATTTCTTTCAATTACTCCAGGTAAATATGAAAATTTCATTTATTCCCGAGTAATTATGTGATGCTGATTGAAATAACCAACGTCAACTTATTTCATATGAGCTAGCCTTAGTGAAACGGTCATTTAGAATTTTCCAACAGTGAAAAAAATCAAATAGGACGATTTGAAAAAATAAAAAGAGGTTAAAAGCTAAACCGCATTTTATGTTTTGCCTGATGGTTATTGCTTAAGGCTTTCCAGCTTCCACAATGATGATATCTCTCAGGGATAAGCTATCTCATCTCTGTTTTGAATGTCAAACACCCTATTAAGCTTTATTAGTTTCGGAAAATTTTGAATCACACTCGCATGGCATATTTTTCGGTATGATCACTTTGAAAGTAAAATGGCTCAGGATGTGGAAGGTACTCCAGATCACAAAGCCTAAGGATCAAGTGGTGAATGGGAAAAATACCAGCGTGGTTCAAACAGAACTGGCTGGTATCTCAATCGCGACAAAAGAAATAGCCAGGAGGGAAATTTTTGGCAAAAACATAACAATCTGCACTGACAGCAGACAAGCCTTATTAGCCTTAACAGACAACGTGTTACCTCAGGGCTAGTACTAGAGTGCCACCAAGATTCAACCAAAGCCTTGGAAGATAATAACATTATCCTGAGGTGGGTTAAAGGGCATGACAGGAGTAAAGGTAATCGTATTGCCGACTCTTTAGCCAAGGAAGCGGCTGGACTAAGAATTTTAGGACCCAGTGACACCTTCGGCCTGATGATTTCGACAATTGCGGAACTAGCCAAACGTCACACCCATGCTCAATCCCTAAAGAGATGGGTTGGAATCAAAGGATGCAATCTTGCCAAGATCACCCTTAACAGTAGGATTTCCGACTGGCCACTGTCAACTAAGAAAACACCTCCATGCAATGGGGCTAGTGGACACGCCTCTATGTAGAATGTATGAACAGGAAGATGAAACTGTCAGGCATGTCCTATGCAAGTGTCCGGAGTTATCGTCAATAAGAGAGTGTGTGTTTGACGAGTCTTGGCCTACACCTGCCGATATGAAGGAGATGTCTCCTAGTGACTTGTTCACCTTCCTGGAGAGGACAGGATGGAGGACAACTCCTTGGGAGGATGTACAAAGGGTCAAATGTGGCCTAAGTGCTCTACAGATACAGATAGCCTCGCTCCTCCAGCCTCATGTGGGAAAGACAAACTCCTACGTCAAGCACTCAACTCTGGAGCCGACGGATATTCTGGTCAACTTCGAGATTGTGTCCCTGTTTATCAATATCCCACTGGAAGACTCTCTGAGTGGGCTAGCCTCTTGTTTCAGAGTGATATCCTCGGACTTTTCAGAGCATGTCTCACTTTCTCTCAATGGAGGGGAAACTTCTACAAGCAACTACATGGTGTGGTGATGGAAAGTTCAGTTAGCCCCGTGATAGCCAATTACTTCATGGAACGTATTGAAGAGAAATCAATTAACACCTTTGATTTGAAACCGACTTTGTGGCTACGTTACGTTGATGACATATTTGTCATCTGGAAACGTGGAAGGGACGCTCTGAACCTTTTCCTAGACCACTTGAACGCTCAATAACCAAGCTTCGAATTCACCACAGAGGCTGAACAGGACGAGCGGATAGCATTCCTAGATGTACTAATCAAACGACGTGGTGCTAGACTGACCCACAAAGTGTACCGAAAACCCACGCAAACGGATAGATACCTGCACGCACTATGGAACCACCATTCTTATCAAAAGAGAGGAGTCATCTCCACTCAAACGAAACGGGCTAAAAGAATATGTAGACCAGAGCATCTCGAGGAAGAACGGAAATACCTATAAGTGACCTTGAGGTCGAATGGATACAGTGTATACGTGATCAACAAAGTCATGAAACTGAAGAGTTCTACGGCTCAAAACAAGGAGAAGGCTCAGATACTTGCACACGCGTATCTACCATATATCCCTACTTCTCTATTTACATGAAGTTTCTCTTACGTTTCTTCAAAAGAATATAACTCCTTTCCTAATGAATTCTAGGATTACTATTTGTATGAAGGTCACTATGAAGATGTTAAAGACACCATCCTGGCAGACGATGATGAACCTCTCAGTTTCCGACTTCAGCCCACTACACCAGAGGAAAGCAAAGGTGAGCAGAAAACTTCAATGTTGATGAAGAAGCCTCCACGTCGCACAAGTGGAGTCATCTCTGCGGCTTTGATGTAGGTTTTTGGCTCAACGGGTTCCAACTTAACCACCTCGTCTAGTTCATCAGCCGCTCAGGCCGTTGCCTTCAAAAGAAATGCTTCATTTCCTGTTCACTTATATGCGGATCATACAGAGAAGGGGATCCGAACTCCTGATGACTTCACAGGCTCAATTCAGTNATTGACCGTCTAGGGCCTCCTTTAGGGCTGAGATTTTTCAGCGCATGTAGTAAATGATTTTCATGCCATTTGGAAACAGAGAGTTTTTGAGTCTATAATTTCCCACAGCGAATTCGCTTCTGTTTTTGTTTTGAATATTTGCCGATTCATATCCACAGGCATAACATTGAAAAATTAACTCTGAATACTGGACGTGCAAAACAAAAAAACATACCGGTGGAAATCAACTTGTATATCTTGCGTCTTTTTACAGCCTTTCGAAATGTTTTGAATATAAAAGCACAATGCTTCAATACTGACACAAAGAGTGCGATACAAAAACAACGCACATTTGTTTTAAATTTTTATAGTGCTTATACATTTCGATAATGGTCATTTTGTGAAACACGAAACACACGATTGCAATTACTTTATTTGTTTGTTCACATGTTTCCAATCTGAAATCAATTTTACATTTACAATTTGATTCACTGACAAATTCGTGAATTGGTAAACATTATTTCTTTCAATTACTCCAGGTAAATATGAAAATTTCATTTATTCCCGAGTAATTATGTGATGCTGATTGAAATAACCAACGTCAACTTATTTCATATGAGCTAGCCTTAGTGAAACGATCATTTAGGATTTTCCAACAGTGAAAAAAATCAAATAGGACGATTTGAAAAAATAAAAAGAGGTTAAAAGCTAAACCGCATTTTATGTTTTGCTTGATGGTTATTGCTTAAGGCTTTCCAGCTTCCACAATGATGATATCTCTCAGGGATTCACCTCGTCTAAAGCCACTTTGCTATTGTAGATCAACGATCTATTAGAAACTATAAAAAATATAAAATATAAGCTATCTCAGCTCTGTTTTCGATGTCAACCACCCCATTCAGCTTTATTAGTTTCGGAAAATTTTGAATTACACTCGCACGACATATTTTTCTGTATGATCACATTGAAAGTAGCCACAATCCATTCTCTTTGACTTATTTTTTGCAAATTGCAGTATATTTATATATTTTTTCAATCTGATTTCTTCATATTTGTTACAATTCAAAACATTTTAAAACTAATGCACAATCTGATGCTAATCTATATGCATCATTCCAAAAAAAAAACCCTTCTCAATTCTTCATCAAAAATGTCCCCGACCACTCGGGCAGATCACGTGGTAAGAGAGTCTACTGGTTGTATTTTTCTACTGTGCTTTGTCTTTCACACTAAGTAATTTGGACGAATCGATTATCACGATAAGATTAACTTGACGCAACACAGTGAGTAATTATGAGTCGCGTCTACTGTGAGACGACAGGAGACGATGCCCGGAGGTAGAGGGGCGGTTTAAGCAATGAAGCGCCATCGCCGAGAAAGCGACCCGAACGCGGACAGACGCGTCAGGGCAGACGTCGTTGACGGATGTGTTAATTTAGTGAAGTTTCTTTATAGATAACGTAATTCAATTTTCGAAGCTTTTCATTACTTGGCGCAGCTGACATATTTTCATAGTTACTATATTTTTAACGTGAAAATATGAATAACTAGTTACAATATTTTTTTATCAACCCAAAACTTCAGGTTTCCAACTTCAAAACTGATGAAATTCAATAAAATCTTTGGACCCTTATTTTTCCCTCTTAGTATAATGCCATTACGTGCTTCACTAAGCTGCCAAATGTAGTTAAAAAAATCACAAGTGACAAAGTATTTCATGATTGTGTTGAAACTATGCTTTTAGAAAGATGCTATTACAGTTACCAAGATTTTTCAATTGACAATCTCACAAACAATCAAAATCACAGTTGATGTAATTTTATTTAGATTAAATTATGGGAATGGTGTAAAATGTTCACTAAATTTGTGGGCATATATGCTTATTTGTATATGTGTGTATATGTGTATGTATATATGTGAATATATGATTATATAAATCTGTGCTCAATCTCTTCCTCTTTTTATCTTTACTAGCTTGTAGTACAGCTGACTTACCTCATATCAAAAATGGTGAATGAACATTATTGTTATTATTATTTTCATGTCTGTTTTTACATCATCATGAATTTTGTTGAATTTATCCGAAGAGTATATATCATTTAAAACTATATATTGAGAAAAACCCACATGATATAAACCGCGTATGGCTTTAGAATGTATCTCTCGACAAACCAGTTAGGATACGAGAAAGATGTATGTTATTTTGAAATATTTTCTGTTGATAGTTCATAAATCTTGCTTCTCAACATCTTCTGATGTGTTCCTTGCTCAATCAATTCTTAATTAATCAATGCCGTAAAGAACTGCATAATTACACGTTACAAATAACAATTTCAAACTACTTTTTTTGTAAATGTAACACCGCGTTGAAAACGTATAAAGAGTATCATAACTCTATTTGTTTTCGTAACACCTTTCTTCATGATAACACATTCCGAAAGGCAACTGAAATATATATATGTTTACTTAAAAAAAAATTAAACTCCAAACAGATGCTGCGTCATTAAGTCGAATGAACTGTTAACTGCAGAACCTAAATTTATCCGTACACAAAATGTTTAATGTTTATTATGTAACATTTAGCATCATGTGAGCGTAGGATTTTCGCTGCAAGCGAAACTCGTATATTCCAAACTTTAGTCAATCATACACACAAATGAAGAGTCAGATCAAAAGCTTTCAAAGTGAACTAAGTTTTACATATTTTTAGTTTTTCAAAGGCATTTTTAATGATGAACTTCGAATTGCTCCCACACCACCGTATTCGCCAGATACGGTTCCTAGCGACTTCTGGCTGTTCGCAGACCTCAAAAAATGCTCACTGGTAAGAAAGTTCGCTTGAATGAAGAGTTTATTGCTTAAACTGAGGCCTACTTCTAGGCAAAAGATATATCCTTCTACAAAAGTGGTACTGAAATGTAAGAGCGGCGCTGGAATGATTGTGTGACCATTGTTGGAAATTGCGTTGGTGAAGCCAATTTTGAACAAAAAAAAAACAGGATTTTTTGTCAAATTCGGAACTTTTCAGCCTATCTATGAATCGCAAAACATAGTAAGTAATACTACATATGAAAAAATCTAAATGAAAGTAAAAATTTTCAAAACGATACTTAAAAAAATTCTTAACAAAACATATCAAATTTATCTCAGAACCACTGATGATATCTATGGGGGTCGAAACAGCTCTGTTTGATGTTGGATCACGTATGTTTTGTTATTGGGTTCTGATTTCATTGAGAAATATCTTGACCCACATTCAAAAGGGTTGTAGAGCACCCCGCTCTACAGCCCAGAGAATTTTAGTGCTAGTGTTGAAAATGTTGATATTGATAGGTTTTGTTTTTAATTGACAACCCTGCATTGTATTAGCGGAATAGGAAAAACTGTGACGAAATAAAGAAGAGTATAGCTGACTCAACGTCAAAACCAAGCTATGAAGTTTCAAAAACATGAAAAATGCTAAACTAGTGGAAGATGAAACACAAAAAATCAGCCCAGTTCTAGTTTTAGCATTTCAGTGCAAATGACACATGGGCTGAAGTCTCGAGGCGTTTTTTTCATAATTGGCTTAATTCATCATCGTAACCTCCATCAAGAGCCACACAATCAACCATCGCCATTCTAACATTTCAGTACCACTTCACTTCAGTACCACTTCAAAATGACTTATCTTTAGCTTAAAAACAGGCCTCAGTTTCAACAATAACCTCTCCAATGGAGTTACATTTCTCACCGACGAGCATTTTTTGAAGTCGGCGAACAGCCAGTAGTCGCTGGGAGCCAAATCTGGTGAATACGGTGGATGTGGGTGCAATTCGAAGTTCAATTCATGTAGTTTTGTCATTGTTTTGATTGAGTTGTGGTATTGTCTCGATAAAGCAGCACTTTCTTCTTTTTCAAATGTGGTCTTTTTCCGCAATTTCGGCCTTCAAACGCCCTAATAACGCTATACAATATTAATCGTTGATGGTGTTTCCCTTCTCGAGGAAGTTGATGAATATTACATCATGCACATCCCAAAATACCAAGGCCATAACCTTTTAAGCCGATTGTTGTGCTTTCGAGCGCTTTGAACGAGGTTCATCAGTTGCTCTCCACTCAGATGACTGTTTCATCCATTGTCACATATAGACGCAAAAATTCCGGTATATTATGTTTAAACATGGCCAAACACTGCTCAGAATCATCAGAAAGTTCTCTTTTTTGGTCAAAAGTGAGCTCGCGCGGCACCCACTTTGAACATAGCTATCTCATAGTCAAATGCTCATGCAATATAAAGCAAACACGTTATATCTTTACAATGTCAGCCAACTCACGAAACTTCACTTTTCGATAATTCAAAACGATTTTGTGGATTTTTTCTGGTGTTACTGTCTCATTTGGACATCCACTGCGTTCTGCATCATCGGTGTATCTACGACCACGTTTGAAGTCAGGAAACCAACGTTCAATTATTGTTTCTAACGGAGGGAAGTTCTCACAACACTTTTGAAGCCATTGCTTCGCCCGAACGGTATTTTTTAATGAACTTCCCATTCCGAATTGATGCGAACAAACTCGGCAAATGATCAAACTATTCTCCGCAAACCCAAACACGATTTGTGTGATGTGACCAAAAATGTATTAGTTACTCATTGTTCTAACATGAAGTTTCATTAAATCCAACATATTCTGACGAGTTGCTGACTACATCAAGTCGCACTGAATTGATCGTTCAACAACTATCGGTTCTTTTCGTTTTTCTCATTTCGATCTAGATAAATGGAGTGACTGACAAGTCGATCAAATGTGGTCATTGTGCTAACAGAAAAAGCGACATTCTAATTTGATCGGCAGGTTCAACCGAAAATGTCATTTCTTGAATGAAATGAATTTTCAATTAATGAAAGTTGAGATTCTCTCCAGCACGTCAGTAGATACCAATCAGTGGGAATGGAGTATACGCACATAAAGGGCGTTTTGGAAAGGTCAGTTCATTGAATTCATAAGTAATAACTTAGGGTGTATCCGAAATTGACCAAAATCTTGGTTAGGCGTTCCAAAAGTAACAGCTGCCTTCGACACACTAAATCACGAAATGTTGTTGTCAATTTCAGATCTGTTTCAGCAGAAATCCTGTTTGACAGATCGTGGGCAACAAGTTAAAATTTTAAATCAATCATCAAATAGCTTATTTATATAGGAGGGTGTACCACAAGGAAGCATCTTAGGTCCTCTATTATATTCTCTGTACACATCACATTTTCACACTCATATTTCTTACTGTTATTATCATTTTTATGCTGATGATACACACATTTATTATTCTTTCAAAGTCAGTGACGTTCAGCAGGCAAATGATAAAATCAACTGTGATTTATCAACCCTAGCCACACTGTCTGAAAATCATCACGTCAAAATCAAGGTGTACTGCTGTTATATTCGGAAATGGGGTAAATCTGTTTAAAAATCTGTCTCTGTAACTGATTCCCCTACCAACTTGCGTCCGCAAGTATTTTACTAAATATACTGTAACAAATTAAAGAATAAACTGTCTTGAACAAGTTTATTTTCGACAATATTTCACTAATCACAAATTAATTTATTTACAACACTTAGCAACTAACGCTTAATTTATTTCCACTATTTGAATTTCTTGTTTAGCCGCTCGATTTACTTTCTGAACTGCCCTCTTGGGTCGAGAAGCCGGGCTTATATAATGTAACGGATCTTTCTAGAAATTGGTAGTCGGTTCGGTACTCGACTAGAGTTTTGCCGGCGGTTACATTCTTTCGCGGTGACGTGATGTGTTTGTTTCATGATTCGGCTGACGTACTGGTCAGGGGCGGCTTCTGATTAGTAACAATACCAAATTTCGCTTTATCACTTATGTCTTGAAAAATCAGAGAAAAATACAACCGCTTATGACAATTTTTTCGTTTATTTTCGATGGTGTTCGATCTCTGGAAAAACTTGTTTTTATAAGCTCTTTTTAGTTAGGAGTATTTTGATCTATTCTTGTATTCTTTTCATTCACTTTTCATTTTCATTTTTTTGCCTGAATTCATACATGGCAGTATGAATGAATTGAAAAAGTTATAATGCATTGTTAGTTTTTAATTCACAATAAGAGCAACTTTGACACTTTCACAACAAAATGAACAGCATATGTGGAAGTGTCAAAGCTGCCCTATACCATTGTGAGTTAATAACTACTTACCTACTCACATTTTCACTAGCACAGAAAGATGAAATGAGCTTCTCCAAATAAATGTAGTGAAAATGGCATCGAAAAAGTACGTGAAGAAGTGAAAATTTTCAATTTTTGAATTTTTTTTTCGAAAACTAAGCAAACTAATTGTTTGTTTCCCCATATATCGAGTTGTTTGACAATTCTTCTCTTGATGACGTCATAGTGCCGCCATATTGAATTTGGAAAAGATCGTTGATCAAACGGCAAAAAATATGGTAAATATTCGTTTTGAGGACACCCGGCGGTTTTGAAAAAATGTTTGTGTGTACTTACGTATTTTGATGCGTAGATTACGAATGCGAAAGAAAACAGCGGCGCTCTCCTTTATTTACAAAGTTAGGACCGTTCAAAGTTCAGAAAAGGGCAACTTTTCAGCCTTCTTCTTCACAAGATAAACTATTCAAAAACGAATGCTTTTTCTGCTGACATTCTTCTATTTCTAGGTTACTTACTAATGATATTTCAGAAAAAAGCGGTTGTAATTTGCCGTCGCTTACTATTTCATATTCGTAGATTTGGATTTTTAGTTTGACGTGAGTGATAAGAAAAACACAAAGAATGAAGGCAAAAAACAGTTGAATTACTTTAGGAATATTGACAGCATCAGTCGTACCAGCTATGCCATTAACCTTAAAAACGTAAAATACAGAGATATATAACCAAAAAGCAGCTCCGTGCATTTTTCAACATTTTTATTGGAAAAATGTTGATTGTTGAAGTGAACAGTGTCAAGGAAGGAGAAAAAAGGTGTAAAGGTGACATAGTGTTTTTAAATAGTTTATATTGTGAAAAAGAAGGCTGAACAGTTACCCTTTAAAGGGTCGTGACTTTATAAATTAGGCAGAGCGCCGCTTTTTTCTTCCGAATTCGTAATCAACGCATCAAAATACGTAAGTGCACTCAAAATTTTTTTCAAAATCGCCGGGTGCCCTCAAAACGAATATTTACCAAAAATATTCAGGGTTCTGTTTGAAATTCTGGACATGGGTTAATTTCCGGTTTCAAGTGTATTATCATTAAAGCTATCATTTCGAATTTCAAATATCATGCCTCATAAACAATTGAGTGGCACCGTGTAAAATGATTTTGTTGTCACCCTGTATAGTCACAACTGTAAATTCGAGCATTGAGAATTTCACAACCAGATTCGTAAATAAACTATTCTTTCCACCTTGACAAAAATCTATAGAAACAAAATTCAGCAAATTCTATCATATTACGAGAGTGAGAAAACAGACAAACTTTCACCAGCCGAACAGCTGGTGGCAAATCCATTTCAACGACTCAAAATTCTCCTGGTAGGCATCCAAACGCGAATACACTTGTATTTTATTTAGCTTACTTTTTTTACGTTTTTTACAATATACACCGAAAACTGTATTGCTGGAGTAATAACCTGATTGAATTGGAGTATAGAATGAGATACGACGTCCGTCTCGACGCGACACGGAGAACGTATGGAAATGAAAAACTCCATTGAAGGAAATAATATTTACCCATGCAAAACTCGATTATGCTTCTCTCTCGGCGGTATATTGAGGTTAGCGGAGCGACTCGAGAATTTCTGAATATTCATTTCGAGGATTTAGAATAAGAAAACAAGAGATATTCCATTCGACCATCAACAGTTTCTCATGTGCATGAAAAAACCTATAGAATGAGAGCTGCAGCTAAAATATCCGCATTCGTGCTCCGCTCAGGCATCATCTTGAATATTGTTCAGCAATTTTTTGTCAATAGTTTTCACTATATTCAATAAACTCGCGGGACTCAACACAAGCAAGGTTGAGAAACGTTAACAAAATCATTAAATCTTCCTCACTGTTACAAACCGTACAGAGAACCATTCTTAAAAATGAAGCCGTTCCACCCAGGCTCTACGGTCCTCACCTCACTGTTACAAACCGTACAGAGAACCATTCTTAAAAATGAAGCCGTTCCACCCAGGCTCTACGGTCTTCCGAAAGTACACAAAACCAACATGCTACTGAGATTTATCGTAAGTGCCCCCGGTTCACTGACCACCACCTGGCGAAGCATCTAGCCTCGCATATATGCAGATGGCTCCATAACCAAAAATGGCTCAGGATGTGGAAGGTACTCCAGATCACAAAGCCTAAGGATCAAGTGGTGAATGGGAAAAATACCAGCGTGGTTCAAACAGAACTGGCTCTCAATCGCGACAAAAGAAATAGCCAGGAGGGGAATTTCTGGCAAAAACATAACAATCTGCACTGACAGCAGACAAGCCCTATTAGCCTTAACAGACAACGTGTTACCTCAGGGCTAGTACTAGAGTGCCACCAAGATTCAACCAAAGCCTCGGTAGATAATAACATTATCCTGAGGTGGGTTAAAGGGCATGACAGGAGTAAAGGTAAGCGCATTGCCGAATCTTTAGCCAAGGAAGCGGCTGGACTAAGAATTTTATGACCCAGTGACACCAACGGCCTGATGACTTCGACAATTGCGGAACTAGCCAAACGTCACACCCATGCTCAATCCCCAAAGAGATGGGATGGAATCAAAGGATGCAATTTTGCCAGTATCACCCTAAGCGACCCTGGGAAGCTGGCGCTGAAGAAATATCTGGAAAAACCCACGCTTAACAGTAGGATTTCTGACTGGCCACTGTCAACTAAGGAAACACCTCCATACTATGGGGTTACTGGACACGCCTCTATGCAGGATGTGTGAACAGGAAGATACAACTGTCAGGCATTACCTGTCTGAGTGTTCGGAGTTATCGTCAATAAGAGAATATGTGTTTGGCTAGTCTTGGCTTACACCTGCTTACACCTAGTGACTTGTTCACCTTCCTGGAGAGGACAGGATAGAGGACAACTCCTTGGGAGGATGTACTATGGGTCACATGTGGCCCAAGTGCTGTGGGCCTACACTCACCCTCCCTACTCTACAGATAGCCTCGCTTCTCCAGATGTGGAAAAGACAAACTCCTACGTCAAGGACTCAAATCTGGAGCCGACATATATTCTGGTCAGCTTCGAGATTGTGTCCCTGTTTATCAATATCCCACTGGAAGACTCTCTGAGTGGGCTAGCCTACTTGTTTCAGAGTGATATCCTCGGACTTTTCATAGCATGTCTCTCTTTCTCTCAATGGAGGGAAAACTACTACAAGCAACTACATGGTGTGGTGACGGAAAGTTCAGTTAGCCCCGTGATAGCGATTTACTTCATGAAACGTATTGAAGAGAAAGCAATTAACACCTTTGATTTGAAACCGACTTTGTGGCTACGTTACGTTGATGACATATTCGTCATCTGGAAACATGGAAAGGACGCTCTGAACCTTTTCCTAGACCACTTGAACGCTCAATAACCAAGCTTCGAATTCACCACAGAGGCTGAACAGGACGAGCGGATAGCATTCCTAGATGTACTAATCAAACGACGTGGTGCTAGACTGACCCACAAAGTGTACCGAAAACCCACGCAAACGGATAGATACCTGCACGCACTATGGAACCACCATTCTTATAAAAAGAGAGGAGTCATCTCCACTCAAACGAAACGGGCTAAAAGAATATGTAGACCAGAGCATCTCGAGGAAGAACAGAAATACCTATAAGTGACCTTGAGGTCGAATGGATACAGTGTATACGTGATCAACAAAGTCATGAAACTGAAGAGTTCTACGGCTCAAAACAAGGAGAAGGCTCAGATACTTACACACGCGTATCTACCATATATCCCTACTTCTCTATTTACATGAAGTTTCTCTTACGTTTCTTCAAAAGAATATAACTCCTTTCCTAATGAATTCTAGGATTACTATTTGTATGAAGGTCACTATGAAGATGTTAAAGACACCATCCTGGCAGACGATGATGAACCTCTCAGTTTCCGACTTCAGCCCACTATACCAGAGGAAAGCAAAGGTGAGCAGAAAACTTCAATGTTGATGAAGAAGCCTCCACGTCGCACAAGTGGAGTCATCTCTGCGGCTTTGATGTAGGTTTTTGGCTCAACGGGTTCCAACTTAACCACCTCGTCTAGTTCATCAGCCGCTCAGGCCGTTGCCTTCAAAAGAAATGCTTCATTTCCTGTTCACTTATATGCGGATCATACAGAGAAGGGGATCCGAACTCCTGATGACTTCACAGGCTCAATTCAGTACCGATCTGTCGTGTAGACACTCCAAGCTCCACCACCACCCCGTCGTCCGGGAAAGTATAATCGTGGAACGGACGATTTGGGTTGCAATCTTCCATGGAGATATCATTTCGATAGCTCATCTTGTGTATATGATAATAAAATCGTTCCAAATTTCATCATGAAATACTGAGCTCACAAAACTTGTAAACAATTCTCCATCCCGGCGGCCCGTATCGAACCATTTTTCAGCCATCTCCGATAAAACTAACATAGAGACTTTTGAAACGGTACACAGCGAGACTACCACAGCCATAACATTACATCCAGATAAGTCGCGGTTACAGTGTCGCTTTATTTGAATATAATTTACATAAAAGCCCAGTGATTTCGCTCAACCGCCAGACTGCACGATACGGCCTTCACGGACCATTTATTCGATTATCCCGAATCTGCTATTGGGTCACATACTCTCCATTTTCCTCTGTCCGATATTTGCTTGGTGAATGATTTACTATAAATACACTTCCCGTCGGATCCAGCCACAGATGATGGAGAAAACAATGGATGAGCGGTCGAGGGGAAATCAAATTCGGAGGCTGATGTAGAGACATCTGGTGTCCGAATAACTCGAGTAGAAAACATAAAACCTCAAACTAGTTATTTTTCCAAATATAAGTTGATCCATGATCTTCATAAATTAGGGAGGCCGAGAATCAGCTGTAAACATCTACTACGAGTAGGTGAACGAGCATGTTTTCAAATGGCACAGTTAATCGCCATAATTGTCGCTATTGGGCTGATTCAAATCATTACATTTTTCATGAAGGGCATACTCAACATCCACAAAAATTAAATGTATGGGCTGGGATTTTTGGTGACCGTATTGTTGGCCCATTGTTTTTAGAAGACAATTTAACCGAACAAATGTATCTGGAGCTTCTGGAAGATACTATTAATTCTCTTCTCACTGAGATTATTGAAAATGACTACAATTATCGGGAGGATCTGCTAATATTTCAACAAGATCGGGCTCCTCCGCACTATGCTCTGCCTGTTCGGCAGTATTTAGATCAGACTTTTCCGGATCACTGGATTGGGAGGCGGGGCACCATCGAATGGCCACTACGATCCCCAGACCTTTCGCCGTTAGATTTCTTTCTGTGGGGTCATTGGAAAAGCAGAAATTACACTCGCTGCATCACTCGAAGATTTACGGCAACAAATCACAGATGAATGTCGCCAAATCATTCCAAAAATGCTCCACAATGTTATTGCATGGAAACTGGAGAAGCCCATTTTGAGCATAAGCTAACATGAGAATAAAGTAAGTAACTTCAACTCTAAATTTAATATGATTCGTCCAAATTAAAAAAATATACACCATTGTTTAGAGAATTCCTAGATTTTTCAAACGAAGAGCGACTCACTCCCAGTTCCCTATTAAAAGTCCAAGGGTTGTTCACCCTTCTGCTCCGTGGTTGAAGTGACGACGCTGTAAGTGGGGAACAAACTGTCCCCCTCCCAATAAAAATTCACCTGTTTCAGCTTTTTTTAGGATTTGCAAGATTAGTACCCAAAACCTCCATGTCAAGTATTCGATGACCCACCCTGTATAAATGTGAAACTTTGTGAGGGTGGATAAATGTATGTATGTATGTATGTATGTTGTGGCTCTTTCACGCCTAAACGACTGAACGGATTCAGATGAAACTTAACATAAATACACCTTATACATCAGAATAACAAATAGGCCACAATTCACAAAGGTTCTGTGTAATTTTGCTCATAATATAACGATAAGTTTCAAGTAAGTAGGAAAAATTCTTGCTCCCTGAGAACTATCTTGGCGTGCGGTGCCTATACCGTTGGAGTTACATGCAGATAATGTAAGATTTAAAGATTTAAATAGTTCTAAATAAAAGTCCGTGATAGCATATATCAACTCTTATGTGGTAGCCAGTATATGCAAAATACTGAGCCATAAATGAAATTGAATTGGATACTTTTTTAATGCACATGTTAGAATATTTGTCAAATTCTTATAAAAATTGATACAATTGTTGATACAATAATGCCATTACGTGCTTCACTAAACTGCCAAATGTAGTTAAAAAAATCACAAATGACAAAGTATTTCATGATTGTGTTAAAACAATGCTTTTAGAAAGATACTGTTACAGTTACCAAGATATTTCAATTAACAATCTCACAAACAATCAAAATCACAGTTGAAGTAATTTTATTTAGATTAAATTGTGTGAATGATGTAAAATTTTCACTAAATTTGTGGGCATACATGCTTATTTGTATATGTTTATGTGTATATGTGAATATATGTATAAATAAATCTGTGCTCAATCTCTTTCTCTTTTTATCTTTACTAGCTTGTAGTACAGCTGACTTACCTTATATATACCCAAGTGTATAAAAAAAAGGTGAATGAACATTACTGTTATTATTATTATTATTTTCATGTCTGTTTTTACATCATCATGAATTTTGTTGAATTTATCCGAAGAGTATATATCATTTAAAACTATATATTGAGAAAAACCCACATGATATAAACCGCGTATGGCTTTAGAATGTATCTCTCGACAAACCAGTTAGGATACGAGAAAGATGTATGTTATTTTGAAATATTTTCTGTTGATAGTTCATAAATCTTGCTTCTCAACATCTTCTGATGTGTTCCTTGCTCAATCAATTCTTAATTAATCAATGCCGTAAAGAACTGCATAATTACACGTTACAAATAACAATTTCAAACTACTTTTTTTGTAAATGTAACACCGCGTTGAAAACGTATAAAGAGTATCATAACTCTATTTGTTTTCGTAACACCTTTCTTCATGATAACACATTCCGAAAGGCAACTGAAATATATATATGTTTACTTAAAAAAAAATTAAACTCCAAACAGATGCTGCGTCATTAAGTCGAATGAACTGTTAACTGCAGAACCTAAATTTATCCGTACACAAAATGTTTAATGTTTATTATGTAACATTTAGCATCATGTGAGCGTAGGATTTTCGCTGCAAACGAAACTCGTATATTCCAAACTTTAGTCAATCATACACACAAATGAAGAGTCAGATCAAAAGCTTTCAAAGTGAACTAAGTTTTACATATTTTTAGTTTTTCAAAGGCATTTTTAATGGAATATAAAACGAAAAATAGCGGTTTTGTTCGCTACTGCCTCCGTCAATGTAAAAAATCGGAGAACCTATCATGTAGCATATATTATAAGAAATATCATCGTCTCATCATCTACCGCAGACGTAGACGAAACGTCTGGCATAAAAACTCTGTAAACATTTGCCATCAAATCTGGAAAATAGCTATGTGAGTGTGTGTGCGTAAGTTCGGGCAGCAGTCAACTTCGAGTGTGGGTCCACACACGTCATCTTGATTTCAAACAGGTTGGAGCCTGGCTCCCTTACCCTTTGAGCTGAAGGGTACACACAGGATCTAGTCTGGCATTTATATCCCTGGACGATTGGAGGAGAGGACTGGAAGTGGAAGCGATGATGGGGTGGTAGTGGAAGTGGGGTTGTGACTTGCAGAAGCGAGTTGTGCAATGCTGTGAAATGTACGACGTTTGTTGAGGCAGTTAGACGTGTTTAACCACACCCTGAAAGCGTGTCACTAGGTTAGGAGTAGGCAGATTGAGATCTCAGTGTAGTCAGACTGTCTTGAAAATAGCTACAAAGAGATTCTCAAAACGTTTGAAATTTGTCAACGAAGAACGAGCGATAAACAGTCTTCTTCATACTATTTTCATTTTCCAATTCAAACAAAATCGAAGTAATGAAAAATAACAAATTGAAGTAATCAATTTTTTTCTTGAATGTGTTTTTTATACAAAAAATATTCAATTGGGACTTCTATAATCCGCAGTTCCTTTCAACTTATATATACTCACCAAACGAAATGAAAAAGTGGCTTCGACATACCTGAAACAAATTTAACATAGATTATTTACAAGAATCGGAAAGTTCAGCGTTCGGCAGAAATACATCAACTTGCGACTATTTTCACAAAGAATATCTTCCCAGGGGAGTCATTTTCATGATATATATGTATAATTCTATGCCGCCTAACTACAACGTATCCATCACACTTTAAGTCAAGGCGTGCTGCTGACCACCAAACAGCATTGCCTTGATGGGATACGAATGCTAGTGGCTGTTGAGAAATCACTAGTGAGGCGAGCAAAAAGTATCGCGGAAAACCTTAGGTTCCGCGAGAAACCTTCTCGCTTATTCCAAGAGCATCCACGTGTTGTGGATAATCCGCCGACCGCTGATCAGGTGGAATCCTTCTGGAAGGATATCTATGAACACCCGCAGCCACTCAACTTAGACACTCCAGCCCTAGCGCAGTTCGAAGCTTTCAACAGAGAGCTTCGACAGCCTGAGCCCAATGAACTGCGCAACCCGATAACCCCGGATGACGTTCGAAGGGCCCTCGTTGGTTCCAAGAACTTTGCTGCTCCAGGCCCAGATGGGCTGAACACTTATTGGTGGAAAAAACTACCAAGTACCCACC
>NW_019291593.1:50337-74002 GCF_000500325.1 Leptinotarsa decemlineata
AAGCATTCGTGAGGCGAAGAGAATCGTATTGAGTAAGTGCAGGTCCATATATGCAATCGCAATAAGATAATTTAGAGAAAATTAAAGTTTCGCAAAGCTTAAGTTTGAGTTGTGTAGAAAGAATGTCTCTATTGGGAAAAATTTGTCTGAGAATGTTATAATTTACAAAGATGACTGATATGTTTAGAAAATCTCAAATCGGAGTCAATCCACAAACCCAAGTTTTTGCATTCAGAAGTGAAAGGCAAGGCAACATCATTTATGTGGATCTTGATTGCTTTTAAGTTACATTTGTACACTCAAAAAATTGTGTACATGAAATCAGTAACTTGCGTTAATGGATATTTATGGATATTCATGATCAGAATAACACTTACCAATTATAATCTAAATGAAATAGCGTTCAGTGTTATCATGAAAAAACATTAATGAACACTGTTGTTTGAGATGAATACCTTTATGCCCAAAGATTCATTGTATTCATGAAAATATTCTTGAATAAAACAACATTCATTAATGATGATCATGGACCATTTATAGTGAAACCAAAATAATTTTTAAAGCAATAATAATTTTTTTTTATGTCGACAATGAATCAAATTAATCGAATTCGCGAAAAAATCATTGAATGAACAGTTACCCATGGAGTTCATGAAAATTTATTTATTTTCATTTTTGTGTATCAGCTTCCTGAAAGAACGGTCCCTGCAAGTGACCGTTGATGGATATCTTTCGAATACTTTCACCATCAACGCTGGTGTTCTCCAGGGATCCACATTATCTCCAACCCCCTTTTTATTGTATATCAACGACTTATTGGAAAAAACCTATAATTCAATATATTGCTTTGCTGACGACAGCACACTTGTCTCGTCATTACATTTGGATTCAAGGAGATAGGCGGCGGATGCACATCTCTACCGGAAGCAGGACATTGAATATCTCAATGAGGATCTATTGTAAATAATTGAAAAGTAAGATGATTCCATAAAATTTGACCCCCGTAACAAGATAGCTTCTGCATATCGATGGGATGTAAGAGCGAATAGGTGAACTAGTTCGTTAAATACTTTGAAACATCGGAAAACTGATCAACACTTCGCAGGTCTATTATATTTGCGTCCTTAAAATGTCATAACTAGTCATTCGGCTTCTTCATTATCACGCGTCNCATCGTGACAGATATCGCCAGCATGTGGTGGATACAATAGCTCGTGCTGAAGGCATCAACATTTTGAGACTTCCTCCTTATCATTGCGAGTTAAACCCGATAGAATTATTCTGGGCTCAAATTGAGAGTTTCGTAGCTCGAGAAAACGTGATATAATTTCTGATGTCCAACGTTTATTAGAACTCGCAATGGAACGGATACGGAAAGAAGATTGGGCTAATGTTGTAGCCCATGTGATCAAGGAAGAAGAGAAAATGTGGAGATTGGACGAGATGGTAGACACTGTTTTCGACCAAATAATGATAGATTTAAGAGTGACTGGGGGTTCCTCTTCGGACGAGTCAATGGATTCTGAAACTTCATATGCATAACATAGGTATTTATTTCTTTGCTTTGTAGTTCTCTTTTTATATAAAAGAAACATAATAATAATTTTGTAAATTTTTCTGTTTTGTTGAAGCACTGTATTAGGCATAATAAGAATTGTAATCAGTTTTACCATTGACACCAGGTAGCGCCACCTACTATAACAATTTTTACGTAATCACCTACGTGTTTAAATATATGAAAATATTATTTTGGTAAGCCTCTGCAGAGTTGGTAGGAGGATTATCCGTTGGTCACTTCAAGTGCGACGTTGCCAATAATAATAATAATAAATGAATTTATTGACAGCTGAAATAACATGATACAATATGGAGTAAAACAAAATACAAATTTGTCAATAGGATACAAGATTGAACAGAGTTCATTCTTCCTCTTGCACCCTAATGAATCACCTTCAATTGAAAATTGTTATAGTATAGAAGTATTTTCGAATTGGGCTGAGATTAACCAAATTCAATTCAATGCCACAAAAACCCATGCATCAGTTTTCTTCAAAACGATAAATGTTTCCGAACCGGATATAGTAACGTCAGGTCAGACAATTTCGCTTTCTGCTTCAATAAGTTTGTTGGGGGTTAAAATGGACACCAAGGAATATCTTGGCACAATTATGTGGCTGGAATTGCAAAGGCTGCTTGTCAAAAGCTTGGAACACTGTTCCGAACCATGAAACTGTACACACCTCAACAACTTTTGATGCTTTATGAAGCTGAGATCAGACCTTTTTTGGAGTATTGTTCTCATGTATGAAGCTCCGCCCCCAAACATACCCTGAAACTGCTGGACCACTTGTGTAACGTGTGTAATTGTATAACGTGTAGATTTAGTTATTTGAAAAATGTTTCTTGTCCTTTTTGGGAATAGGCTCAACGCGAGCAATCTTCGAAAAACTTTACACGGACAAGAACGAAAACGAAACAAAGTAGTTTATCAGAAATTTCGTAAATGTTTTGGAAAACCGCAAGAGAAATTTGTGATCTGATATAAATTTAGAAATTTATATTGTACTGTAGGATTTTTTCTACAACTATTTAGTTTAGAAACATTGTATTCCTAGAGTGATTTTTATTTTGTATCATACATTTTTATTACGGAACTACAGTAAGTTTGAATAAGACTGTAACGATCACATTCAGTAATTTCTGTATTGAATTAAGATTACGAGTCATTGTGAAGGTCATCGCCATCGTCAAGATGACAAACAGGGAGAAAATGTCACAGATAAAGAAATACCAAATAGGCTGCCTCTGGTAACGACCATTAGAAATTAAAAGTCGATGAGAATACACCGCAAGCGCTTCCACTAGTGTCTACGACCTTTCAAGGTTACTACCAAGAACCCGTTTATCCGTTCTTGTGTCTTTCACTGGAAGCTCTATAATAGTTTACTTCGATAATACCTCTAGTGAGACATAATCGTCAGTAATCACATCTCTCATCAATTATAATCAAAAAGTATAAAGTACGCCTGAAAGATATTGCATCACATAATATTATGAAAAATATCAATTATCTCAATACTTAATCCAAGAATTATATTATACCAAAGGTTGTCCATTTAATTGGTGTCTTATGACTTTAAAAAAATATGTCCTGTTTAAAATCTGTTTTAACGTTGACCAGCTGTCGTACCCCTACGAACGACAACCCTCAGAAGACGAAGTCTCACCTTTTAACGTGTGATTCCTAACAGTCTTTGTTAAAAAATATTACTGGAGTGTTATCGCAATGCCCAATCGTTATTTTCAACACCTCGACGCGTGTTTTAATCACCAAATGATCATCTTCAAGAGTAAGATTGAATTTTTAATCTTCCTCTTGAAGGTTTGCTTGTTATGTTTTGAGTTCTTCGTCCAAGAATAATTATGAAAAGAAGGATCGGAAATCTGCAGAATGCGGTTCTTCATTTGTTTGACCAAATTGATTTTCGTTGACTGTTTATGGTATGATCA
The DNA here is from genome assembly GCF_000500325.1 of Leptinotarsa decemlineata. Classification (NCBI taxonomy): domain Eukaryota; kingdom Metazoa; phylum Arthropoda; class Insecta; order Coleoptera; family Chrysomelidae; genus Leptinotarsa; species Leptinotarsa decemlineata. Next base: position 53,848 of record NW_019291593.1, read on the forward strand.
ATAGTTCAAGGACCTACCAGAACTGATAGGCTTGCGATACCAATCAATGAGTAGAGTATTATCTGGTGTTCTGATAACCTTAGCTTCAAGGAAAGGAACCCATTGTTCGTTGTTCTCAGTTTCGATGGTGAACTGTATGTAAGGATCATAATTACTAAAGATGTCCACAATCTCAGATATTCCATCTTGAGGAAGGGATATGATAATGTCATCGACATATTTTATTATAGAGAAAAGATTGAAGGAAAATACCTGTAAGACCAAATCTAGCAGGTCATCCATGACATATGTTGCTAAAATGGGGCTAATCTTAGCTCCCATTGGAGTACCAAAAGTTTTTTTTATAACTTTTACCATCAAATGAAAAATATGTATTATCAAAAAAGAAAGTTATAAGTTGGCGTAAATCCTCTTTTTGAATACTTCGCCACTTGTTTTCCTCAAGACTAATGAGGATGTTGACAATTATTTAACATATTTAATTTTTGATGCTTCTGTAAATATGTAAGTAATTTATATTCATTATCGGTGTATTGTGGTAGATTAACATAGTAAAAAATAGTAAATAATCTCCAGTGAAGAATTTAGAAAAATTTTTAGAGGATCGAAAATATTATTGAAGGAGCTACACCGTGCTGTAATGCAGTGACTCAGGACAGATTCAGCCAAACTGTAATCCAGAGTTATTGAACTGTTTTTGGATACGATGTCTCTCATATTGCAAAATTTATTCATTAGACCTGAGACCTTAGAGAGAACTCATGACCTGAGAAGTAGGCAGATTGAAACCTCGGCGTCAAGTCACATCAATTTCTTGGTAATGGTTCCAAAATGGAAGCCGCAACGTCGAACATAAAACTCGAGACGCGGTTCAACTCGAACTCAACGACAACAATTTATATATGTTCAGCAAAAATCACACAATGAAGTTCCAATTAAATTTTTGGGTGTTTTCAACAATTTTATTATTGTAACTTCAACTTGTTTTGTTTCGATTGTCACCTTGTTCACTGCTTTGCAAAGAGCAAGTAAATCGTTACCATTAACTGTTATTTCGTTTCTATGGTGATATTTTGTCCAACTGAAAAAAGAGAAATAGGTAGCCAACGAAATACTTGACTTGTTGACGGAAGCGGATATGATAAAAGTCCTCAGTGTTTCGGTTTTTACCACATATCATCTCAACGGCTGCAAGCGCTGAAAACTTTACCATGTAAACTTATCTCCCAACTGTGCCAGGAGATATGAATTATATAGCTGTTTATCTTTCTTGCAGCATAAAGGTAAAAAAGATGATCCAAACCATAACGGGGTCGCATCACCTTCTATTAAAGTTTAAATCTCGTTTTCATTCATAATACACGACGAAAATGAGCCTCATTATTCTTTACAGAAACACGTATACCGACATCCATTATTAATGATATTTCTCGCCGCAAATGTAGAACTTTCCTCCTTCTATACAAAACACCCAAAATAGTTAAATATCAACTGAGGGAACACAGCTATATACGAGTATTAATTCGGTTAAACAGAGTGCTATTAGCAAACTTCAAATCAACCAAAGCATGATGATGAACTTTGAAGATCCAGGAAATAATTTTGCAACATTTATCTGCTTTCAACTAATCTGCTTATCTCTTAAATCTGATCCATCATATTTCTGATTTTTATACAGTATAAATAAAGGGGGTTCAAGAAATCCTGAATTGTTCTATATGGATGAAATAGAATATAGAAACTCACCCAGTATTGTAAACTAATTTGCTAAAATTTTAGCAGCGTTTATTTTATATATTCAGTAACGAATATTATTATACATGGTGTCAATTTGAAAAATTCTCGCCCTTAATATCTTCCTTTCAGTGAATAACATGAGGAATCGAGTAAACAGGTCAATTTTATAGTCAAGACGGATACTATCAAGAAATATTTGTAGCACTCGTGATTCAACCCCCAAGGAGGGGTAGATGATTTTGTTTTTGTTTGAAAAAGATTGTAGTCGTACCTTGATAATTTTCTCTGAAATTTTAGCAACATTTCTGATCAATGAGATAGGTCCATAGTTTGAGGAAGTGACTGCAGTTTTGAATTCTTTAGGAAACACTTCTTTTCTAGGACTTCATTCAAAACATGACATAATAGCAGGGGAGCCCACGATGCAAAATGGGGATTATTTATCGACGAATTTTTGTTATTTCGGCTTGCGGAAATCGTCAGATTATATATTTTTCGTTATCCTTGAATTATTTCCTTCGCAATAAAAAAAATTAGCTACGCTCGAGAATGTCGAAATGACGTTTCTTACAACTTTGCTGCCCTCGCCTTTTTTACGACACTCTCAAATTGTCAGATTAATGCAATATACACTTTTTTTGACGATCAATTTTTTTCACTAGTCTGATCCTTTATCCCTTACAGGCGGCCTTACATATGGGGCTCATATGTGGTGGAGGTACTTAACCGGGTACAAGGTATCCTCCTGTATATTAATCTGCCGCGCTTTAGTAAATCCCGAAATCCCTGCTTGGGCTCCCCTATTATAAAGATGGGCTATTTTCATAGAAATTTTAGAGATTCCGGTTTCATACCGTCTATACCAGTAGCTTTGTAATTTTTGTGTTCTGATATGATTTTAATTATTTCCGTTGCATTTACAGGTTGTGAAAAGATCGAATTTAGATTTATTTTCCAACTTAGCAGAATTCAAGGAAGTGAGACAAACCTCGCGGCAAATATATCCACAGTCACAACTTTGTTCATTCTCAGAGTTTGTGTTGATACTGCCGCGGAAAGAGTTCTTTACTGTAATGATCTCTTGAGAAGTATTGTTCTATCCCAAGAACCAGATGGTTCGAAATGTTTCCGTTTATACGCTGATCTCCTCTTCACAATTCTAGCCATATTATTATTATTTTTTAACAGTAGTTTGCGCTAGTCAGGCCCTATCCCCCAAAGCCCCGATACATTCAGGAGGGCGCGCCAGCATTATCAACCAACGACCACTCCCTACACCGGGATAAGTGATCAATGGGTCCGAGAATCATTTGCCCTGAGCAATCGCAGTGAGCCAAGAATCACAGCCTTCTGCATCTGCCCGGCTAAGATTTCTGCCTTAGTGCGGCAGGCCGGTATGATTTTAAGATTCGAGAGTAGAGAGGGCATCATTCCACCAAGGACTCCAATAATCAGAACAACCATCTTGACAGAGTAGTCTGGATAGAGTCTGCGGAATTCGAAGAGAAAATCTCAATATTTTATCCGTTTTTCGTTCTCTTTTCGTACGATATTCGTCTCGCCAGGAGCTGAAAACTCCACGACAAATATCGTCTTGCTCTGGTGGTCGAGAAGGACTACATCAGGCTTGCTAGCTTGTATGAGCCTGAAGGTGGGGAACGAATAGTTCCAATAAATTCGGCATTTCTCGTTCCCCACATCGGATTCAATATCCCCCGGAGTGTAGATCAACACCGGTGTCTCGTCAATACCGTAAGAGTGCCGTAGATGGTAATATAGCACTTTTAGGGTCGAGACGGCATATGCTGGACATGCTAATAGCAAGTGCATTAGGGTATCGGACGCCTCGCGGCAAGCCCTGCACCTTGTGTCAAAAACCTCTATACCCATCACGCGACTGCGATAGACTATGGTGTTGAAGACACCATCCTGGCAAGCCATGACGAACCCCTCAGTTTCCGACTTCAGCACACTCTACCTGAGGAAAGCGAAAGTCAGGCGCTTTGATAAGTCAATGTCTTGAATGTTATTGAAGAAAACCCCATGCATTGGTTCATCCTTATGTTTCCGCAGAAGTGAGGTGATCTCTGCGGCTTTTATATGAGCTTTTTGCTCAACGGGTTCCAACTCGGTGACAGTGATCACCTGGTTCAGTATCGAAAACTAAACCGAGTTCATCAGTTGCTCGAGCAGCTGCCCTAAAGATGAATGCTCCAATTCCTGATCTCTCATGGTCGCGAACCATGCAGAGAAGCGGATCCGAACTATTGACGACTTTACAGGCTACATCCAGTACCATTCTGTCATGTAGACACTACAAACTCAAAAGTTCATGGCATCTCTGTTGTCGGGGAAAGTACAGCCGTGGAACGGGCGATTTGGGATGCAAACTCCTATAGAGATGCATCATTTTTCGGGTCTTTACGTCAAGTTGATACAGCTCCACCCGAGTCCACTTCACTACTCCAAACGAGTAGAGTAATATTGGAACGGCAAGCATATTTGTTGCAGCAACTTTGTTCTTCCCCGACAGTTCCGATGACCAGATCTGTCGAAGTTTGTGCTGATTCTTGCCATGGAGAGAGTTCTTCACTGCTATTACCTCTTGTGGGTGGCGTTGTTCCACGCCGAGGTAAGAATACGTCTCTCCAGCATCTAAATGATTGTAGGATGCTTCCATTCACGAGCTGCACATCCCCTCCGTAGTCCCCGCATCGTCCTCTTTTGAGATGGACTATTGCACATTTGTCTATTCCGAATTTCATACCGATAGCATGCGTGTACTCTTCCACCACCCTCAAGGACTGACGGAGATCCTTCTCTCCAGAGGAATAAAGTTTAAAATCATTCATATAAAACAAATGGAAGACCTTGTGCCTCTGGTTTCCGGGGGTGCCACAGTTATACTCTCGAGTATCATTATTACTATTATTATTCAGTTAAGTAGCCCAGTGATTCAATAATGTTTCAAAGGTTTGTTGGGTAACAGGATCAATTTTTCCTTAAAAAAAACGAAATCAATTGAATTATTCTGTTACTCAACCAGAACATCAGAACTATTATTATTATCGTTACGTTGCTGAGATAGTAATGATTTTTCAACATGAAGTGAAAATTCTGGATTAAAAATACACAATCTGAATTTTTCCCCAATAGTAGACAAAATGTCAGACGACTGAGAGTAAATAACAAAAAAACGTTGATTACTTTTTCATCGTCGGTTCTCCTTTAATATCGTGCACATGTTATAATAATGCACAAAATTATCTTTATGGCTATCGCTCTAAAACGGCATGGTTTTCCATAAATCTCTCCGCTATTCTTGTTTTTCTTTCGAACTTCTCTAATAATCAAGCTAACTGTTGGCGGAGCCCAATTTACATAATGCGGCAAATCTTTTTGTTTTATACGAACGCATTTGCATTAATGATACTCCCGTCATGATGTATGTACGTTTTAATATCATTTCTACTTTATTCACTTAAGAGCTATTTGTATTTTTCCTGTACAGCCTAGTCCTTCGATCGATGTCCTTGATATATCCATTAAAGGAATGTATTATAGTATAGATTATGTTTTATTATAAAAACGACAGAGTTCATCAACTTTTTTGTAAATGAAATATTTCTGTTATAAATGTTCGTCTGAAATTATCGACAGAAACGAATGTAGATTAGAAAATATAAAAAATACAGATTACAGAAAATATAAAAAATAAAAGAATAGTATGGAACATGCTAAAATTTTTACACAGATCTATATATACATATACATTAACATATACATGAATATACACACACAGATATATACCTGTATACACAAAAAATTATAATAATGAACCCACATCAGGAACCACCTATTTTATATAATACAGTACAACTTCTCTAGTTCGGACACTCGCTGATTCGGACACTCCAGTAATCCGCCGTTCCTAGGTGTCCGGATATTTTACCTCTGTAGTCCGGACNCTGTCTATTTAATAAATATAATGAAATATATTTAATAAATACAAAACAAAATCACCTTCACAAGAAACAACACACTACGCCTATGCGTAGTAGAAACCGAATGACTAGTTATGGCATTTTAAGGACGCAAATATAATAGATCTGCGAAGTATTCAACGAACTGGTTCACCTATTCGCTAGTACATCCTATCGATATGCAGAAGCTATCTTGTTACGGGGGGCAAATTTTATGGAATCATCTTACTATATATTCAATTATTTACAATGGCGATGCATAGACAATAAAAATGACCCCGGTAAGAATTTAGTTCTAACATTTAACATTGTTGCCGTTATCTCTCAGTTCATTTTGTATATGAGTTACCTTCAGCGAAACTTGGGTGGAGAGCCATTCCATGTCGTAAGCATAAAGTGAGACCTTCACTTGTTCAAATCGTGGGATATTACTTGCATTTAGAATATATGTCAGCGCTGACAGAACAGTTCCCTAAAAAAAACCAGAAAAGATGTTCCTAGAAACCGAAAGTGTGCCTTCAAGTTTGAACTGAAATTTAGAATCTTTTGTGAAATACTTATTCAACTTGCCTAGGCTAGGACGCGAGTGATAGTGGACTGGTTTCTGCAAAAAAAATTGGTGCCACATACAGTCAATAGCCTCAGAAATATCGAACAAGGACAGTCCAGCTCCGAAATGATGTCATTAGTCTTAAGCTTGATGAAGAGGTCCTTCTGAAGCCGTATTGTTTAGCAGAATATTTCAAACTTCTACTTATCTGTCTAGATTTTGGAGGACGCAATCTCTTCAACCAACCTTTGTAGGACGACAAACTCAGTCAGCTTTCCTATTAAGCTGAAGACAGTGATTGGTCGAGAGTTCTAAGGGAACCCTAGTTGATGTAGCTCTCAATCGATCGTCATCGTTTCGTTTTTTGTATCATAAGGTCATTCTGAAGAGTACTCAATTTTACAATATTTTTGGCTCATACTGTAATATTGCCATGCAACTGTTGAATTAAAAAGTAAATTTACACTGTGATAGTGGATTTTAATTTGCAGTAATGTTCAAATTTGCATTTGTGCCGTTATATCCTGACAATCAATTCAATATACATAACTTGGTTGGTCGCTTCAACTGGTGGATATTGACATTAATGCATACATTTTACGTTTTCGCTTTGAACATTTGATGAGATTTTTTAGCATTCATTCTACATTCATTCTACTATTTATTTTGCACTTTTGTTATTGTCGACTGATTTCGAAATTTATCAAAATACAATGATGAAAGAGAGGAAGGATGCTTTTGCCTATTTATTGAATAATTGATGTTTCATAGTTGCTGTTCTCATTTTTGTTAAGTCCCTTATTCAGTTTTTCGAAGAGAAAATAATCATTAGAAAAATCAAATAAGATTGAAAGATCACAGCCCAAACACACAGCTTGTTTGTTATGAATGAACTCAGTGATTCTTTGTTCAACTACGGAACATAAAGTAAGTCAAGCTTATGTTTCACTCATGATTTTTATGTTGAAAAAAACTAAGTGTGAACGTGGGTTCTGCGAAATCGTATGACTTCATTATTGACAAGATAATGATAATAACAACTGTATAGAGACATATAAAAGAAAACAGATAAAGAACAATACAGTATGTAAAAATAATTTACATTTCCAACATCCTCCCCCACCAGAAGATGAAGTTTCGCTGCATCCAGAGCGAGTGGTAGTTCTCACATACGTCCATAACGTGTTTTTTATCATCTCTATGCTTCCATAATTTTCATAATCACCTAACTTTATTACAGACCTCTGTTCATTTGATCTAGTTAATGTTTTCTTTTGTTTTCGTTCATATTTCTCAGCCTATAAGTTTTTTCTTTACTTACTTATGAAGCGGCTTAAGTATTTCTTACTTAACTTGAACCATGGCAAGTCTAGACTATCGAATTCGGTTCTAATCAATAATTGAAATCCATTTGTTTCTACAATACAAAGGAACCTTAGAATATCGCCTGCACCCTAGGATGTCTGACTTTCGAAATGATTTGAGATAGTTTGAAGCTCTGGCCACTGAAAAAACCCCGAGCCTGGTTGAGATACGTTGACGACACCTTCATTAATGAAAACACTGAATACAGAACTAGACACTTTCCTGAAGCATATTAACAGCGTAAGACCTTCCATCACTTTCCCAATAAAGAAGGAAGCTCACAACAAATTACCATTCTTAAACGTAATGGTGAAGAGAACCGACACTAAGTGGGAAACATCTGTACCAAAAACCCATTCACACGGGACAGTATCTGAATCTCAATTCCAACCACCATCAATCGACTAAAAGAGGAATCATCAAGACTCTACCAGACGTGCTGTCGGGCTTTGTAACACGAAGGAAGGTCTTAAAGAATGGTTTCTCCAAAGTGTTGGTGGAACAGACTTTGCACTTCCCTACATCAGAGAATTGTCGGAAAGGATAAGGAGAATTGGGTCCAAACAAAATATCAGAACCTGCTTCAAATCCGAAAACACTATACGATTCCAAGAATTGCATTCACCGGATATCCTGCAAGTGCAGAAATTTCTGTATCGGTGAAACTAAGATGCCAAGAAACACACACAGCGAGGAGAAACCAGCAAATCAGGAATAGCAGAGCATGTTTGGACTCATCAACATAACATCAAGTGGTCTCAAGCTGAAATAATCCACAAGGAGGAACACTGGTTTAGGAGAAAATTCAAAGCAGCATATATGTTGTCCAACAACGCATTTAGCCAAGCTAGCGTAGAGATACGCAACATATGGAAACATATAATCAAGCGGAAAACGGCTAACTCTCGCCAAATGGCCAGCTCCATAAAAAACGGTTACGCGGAGAGAGGGAAGAGGGGATAGACGAAAGCACTCGAATGACCTATAAATAGTCATCTCTCGGAAGAATAAGACGATGGTGGATACTAACAATCAAAACGTCGTGAAGTAACACAGCTTGAAATCTTTTAATTTGTTTTCATTGTTTAATTTTCAATTATTGATTTTATTTTATTGTGATTTTTCTTCAGAGTGTGTTTACCTAATATAATCATTATTTTCAGCTATTTATTTTAATTCTTTTGATTTTTTCAGGGATTTCAAATCATTTCATATCATTTATCGAACTAATGAAATTCATAGACTTCACGTTTCCGCTTTTTAAATATAACTGATTCAAAGCAATGCCTATTTGTGTAATGTTCAAACATAATTGCCACATTTCATCTCGACCATGTAAGTTTAAAAAAGTCATTACAATTATGGCTCATATACGATTCGAATAATTTTTGCGTCAATCCCCAGAAATTCTTCGAGCCAAGCGAAATAATATCGTTAAAATTGTAAACACGAGGGTGCCGGAATTAAATTGGGTTATTTCACGAAAAAATTGGATTACAATGACATCGTAACCAAATGAAAATCAAAGCCAACACGACAATGAAAAAACCAATGAGGCATTAAACAATGATGATGTTAACCTAATCTCTTACAGAGATTAGGTTAACATTGAGTTCAATATTGAGTAGTTCATTATAATCCTGGAAAAATATTCAGGAGACAATAAGTTTTCTAATAATTCAATGGAATGATTGTTATTGAGCGGTGGTAAGTTTAAATAGTTTTTGTTTGTCACATGTCAGTTTATATCATTTGCGTTAATGATATCGGTTATTCTTAAACGCTGACTTTCGCTATAGGTTGACAGTGGCTACAAAAATCGATGGAAGTCCATATTTAAAAATATAAAGTTGATGATGAAATCTCACGAGCGAAACGTCATATTACAAATTGGTTTACACCAGATTATAACAAATATAAAACAGTATTACGATTCCGATTGAATTTGAATGTTCATAATTTATTTTCAAGTGGAGTTTTATATCCATGAGAAATATTTATGTTATCATTATTCGAATAATCTCTCATAAATTCAGGTCATTCTAAACTATTACCACGTGGAAAGGAATTAATCTTCCTCAGGTATGTGGAGTTAATTCGTGTGAAAATAATGTTGTTTAGAAAGCATCGTCTGCCGAGACAGTCGTTTTTCAGTCAGCATACAAGAAATGTGAAAAATAAACAATGAAAATAAATGCGTTTAAATGAAATATTTCATAATAACGAGATTGTCATTGGATAACAGCTGCATCGAATAATTACAACAAACAGATAAATCAATGGATAATTCAGTGTACCATGAAATTGTTGGCAAGCAATTAAAACTTTCGAACAAATAAATATTTTTTTTATGATAAGACTACTGCAATTTCGTTATTACAAGATTTGGCTAGAAAATAAAAGGATTTTCGTTTACAACTTTCACCTTATCCCCCTCAACATACCCCCTCCACTATTCCTACACTTTTTGATCAAATTTTCTACTATTCATAACAGCGTTCAAAGTCATTTTCTGGAATGGTATTCATGGTTTCCGCCGCTTTTTCCTTCACAGCTTCTCCTCTCAATCCTTCCTTTACTTTCGGAAACATGAACATTTCACACGGAGCTAGATCTGATGAGTATGGTGGATGTTACAACTCAAATATCACATTCTTGGCCATAAATGAGTTAACAATCAAATGTCAACCATACTAAAACGGAAACTAACAAAAAATTTCAAGTAACTGAAAAGTCATCGAGATAATGTAAACATTTATCTACTATAAATTGTGTTAGTTGGAACTTGAAAGTGCTCTGGAGCTTCAATAGCCTGAGGAACTCAGGTAGCTTGAAATAAGTTTCAGCACCAATTATAAATGTAGACTTACGAGTTTGTAGGTACGTGTGGCAGTTCAGTCATTTGAGGTTTTTCTCAGCGGAAAAATTCCTACTGAGCTGAATTTTGGTATACACCTTCATTATGGCGTTTTAATGAAGATGTGAGAAATCGACATTGATATCGTGCCGGCTAAAAAAGTTATAAGGGTCAAAAGGTCACGAAAATCAGTTTTTCGGGAATATCTCGCGACCTATGGCTCGGAGGTCAATGAAGGTTATTATGAAAATTATTCTTCATACTATTACCTACAGAAAATTCCTGTTGCATTTTTCCGTAAAGGCAACCGTTTTCAGACTAGAGCGCTGTGAAAGCGACTACATTATGATGATGGACTCGTTTCCGCACCACCTTTGAGGTAGAATGCAAGGCGTGTTTTTTTACATGGTTTCCTCCGTAGGCATAATCCATGAACTGTAATGAAAGGTTTTTTTTTTATTTTATGCTCAATAATTTTTAATTTGTACATTGAAAAATAGGGAAACAAATTTTTGTATATAATTTTCATTTATATTAATTCGTCGTCGATATCCTCAATTTCAATTTCATCAAAAGTTGCTGACAAAACATCAAGTGGACTAATTGCTGTATTTAATAGACTCTGCGTTTAAGCATGACTGACCAGGAAAATGTCCACAAGTTTTAGAACATCTCAATCCAACTTTTTTACATCCACATTTGCCGCTAAAACCTTTTGTACAATTACAAAAGATTGTGTTCAGTAGATCATCAGATGCTGGTGGCAATAAAGTTGTTATTGGTTGTGATATATTATTTTTCAACTCTCAACCCCACTGTTCTGGATCAATTTCTTTTCCTAGCCAGGTTTGTATTTGATAATAGACTTGATAAATATGCTGTTGAGCTGCTGAAAAAGTGGGTGGTAATAATTGAAATGTCACAGCTGTGCTTTGTCTTGTTAGTTTAGCAAAGCTGCAGTATCTGTGATTGTCAATTAAATTTTCTAATTTTGGAGCACCGTACATTGCTAGTAGAAAATGTATTCCAGCATTGACAACGGCATCTCGAGCGCAATTTTCTTGTTGAAATATTTCTGCAGGATTCTGTAAATCGGGTGTTTTTTCAAACATCTTCATGACTTTAATTTTTCCTTTCCCAAAAAGTGTTGAGGTTGTGTCACATCCGGTCATAAGATGTAGAAACAGAATATTTTTCTTGGATATTTGTTGAGGCTCTCAGTAGAGTATATTTTAGTTTCAACATTGTTTTTCCTGGTTTCTTAAAAAAAATAGATGTAGGTTGATCAAGTATTTGTGTGCGTGCTATGAGAGGTACCAATAAAAATGGAACATCTGCCAGTGGAGGTCATTTGTATTATATATAGTAGATATAATATAAGTATATTTGTCACAAAAAGTCCGAGTAGAAGTTAGAAGTTTTAAGGAAACTTAAATACTTTGATAAAAAGCAATAGAGTTGACGCCTTATATGTATACGGTATACAATACCCTACGTGAGTGCATTCTACTCGTTTTCTCAGAACTCTAGTCCGAAAACGGTTGACTTTACAGAAAAATGCAAGGGAAATTTTTTGTAGACAATGGTATGAGAAATAATTTTCATAATGACCTTCATTGACCTCCGAGCCATAGGTCGCGAGATATTCGCGATAAACTGATTTTCGTGACCTTTTGACCCTCATAACTTTTTTAGCCGGCACGATTTCCAAGTCGATTTTTCACATCTTCATTAAAACGGCATGATGAAGGTGTATACCAAAATTCAGCTCAGTAGGAATTTTTCCGCAGATTGAGGTTTAAAAAACCTAAAATGACTGGATTACAACGGAAAAACAACAACTAACCCAGCTGATGCCGCGCAGAGAGTTGAAGTAAAACCATCAGGCACCTGTGCAACGTCTTCGACTTGGAAGATTCGTCGCAAGTTATTTCCCACTATGAAAAGCAGATGTCTTCACATTGTGAGTTACATTTTCAAATGAGACAAGATAAAATCTGCCAATACGCTAAATTTAATGAATTGATGGTTTGGAAAATTCACTTGGTACACAATATTATACAAAACTATACCGAGGAAAGTTTTCTCATTCATCAAATACAATATACATAACCAAGCTGCATGCCCGACATATTCCCAGTAGAACAAAGACGACATGTTACATAATGGTGATATGGCAACGGAGACGGTATCTATCATATAGTTCTTTCATTCCAATTATTCGTTATATATCCTGACGTCGATGGATGAATAATTTGATGATCATTCATGTCAAATGTTTGTTCGAATACCTAACTTTCTTTCGTCATATTTTTCAGCAGCCATTAGAAAGATTCGAAAAATATTTACCTATATTGAATTAGATCTGGTCAAGCTATGGAGGTGAAGAGAATTTGACCCAAATATAAGATATTGCATTAGTCAATGATGATTATGGTCAATGCTTCATTAAAAACAGGTCACGCTGAGAATAATAATAAAAAAACTGACTTTAAGTTACTGTAGTTTCTATAATGAATGTAATACAAAATAAACAGTCCTTTAACAACCAGATGGTTTTACACCATTCTAACCGTATATTAACTCAACAATAAACGATTCAACGACCAACATCAACTCTAATAATCCAGGACTATCTGAAAAGATGAAACATATTGGCAGATATACGTATGAGAACTTCACATAAATAAAAAATACACTGAGATCAGGATACATTCCCAATATACAATAACAAAATTATAAGTGAGAAATAATTAATAAATATTCCAAAAATCATTATTATCTTCAAGATGATGAAGATGAACACTTGGCGATCAAAACACGTGTCGAAGTGTTAAACTAACGGTTTGACGTTGGAATAGAACTCCAGTAATATTCATAACTAAATAAAGTTTCCGAACATCACAAGTCATTTAATATAGATGGTATTTTCAAATTGAACGTGAAAGTAGCCTTCAAAACTTCTTGCTCGCTTCAATAAATGTTAGGCAACACTATAGATAAGATGTTCATACTGAAAAGCGGGGGATATATGAAATACGCTGTGAGGACTGTGTCGAAAAATATATCGGCCAAACTTAACGAGCCATTGAAACTGAATCCAAAGATCACGATCTGTGTTGTATTGTATACAATAATAATTTAATAACAAATGTTCAATCTGGATTTCGTACATTATATAGCACCACCGCTCTTGTCAACATCACTCAAGATTTATTCAAAGCAACTGATAATAATGAAGTACCTGCCATAGTACTCTTGGACTACAGTAAAGCATTCGATATATTAGACCACGATATTCTGTGTAGGAACATGTCATTTCTCAGGTTTAGTGAAAGGACTGTAGATTTATTGAAAAGTTACCTCAGAAATCGGATTCAGTCAGTATGTCTGGATGGAGAGTGTTCTAGTGCTTTCTCTGTTGATTATGGAGTACCTCAGGGCTCTATCCTTGGCCCAATTCTAATTTCTATATAAATCTAACTTCCATAAAATAATTGATCATTCATTCATAGTTCATCATTATGCAGATGACACTCAGTTATATTATCAATTTCCTCCAAGTAACTGGCGGGTGGCAGTGGAATAAATTAACAGCGATCTAAAAAAGTTACTGGATCTATAGCCCATAACCTGAAATTGAATTCTAAAAAATCTCAGCTGATACTTTTTGGCCCGAAACACAAAAGATGGAAAATTAAAGGAAGAATTGAAATCCAACTTGGACAAGACGTACTACAAATAATTACAGAAAGCAAGAACTTGGGTTTGTGGCTAGATGCTGATCTAAGATTTCACAAACATATAAATTCACTTTGTCGTAGCTCGTACAGTATCTTACGTCAACTCTATCAAAGTAGAGATATTATGACTTCCAAATTGAAGTTGAAACTTTGCGAAACCCTCATATTGTCTAGATCAACATATTGCGATATATCTACGGGCCTGCTTTGATACAAACTGATGTGAATCGCTTACAAAAAATACAAAACAATTGCATTCGTCTTTCATATGGTGTAAGAAAATTCGACCATATATCCCCCAAGTTCGAGGAGTCAGGTTGGTTACCGATTGCTAAAACCTGGCAGTTCCACCTACTCGTCAATACACATAAATTCCTCATCTACAAAAAGCCAAATTATATTTATGAAAGATATAAAACTGTCAAATCTCAGAATAATTTGAGGACGCGAAACCGACACACTTTTATTATTCCAAAATACTCGACAGCTTGCTTTTCTCGTAGTTTTATTTACAACTCTATCAAACAATATATAACGCTCTGCCCAGTGAATTTAGACACTAGTCCATATATAATTTCAAGAAAAAGTTGAAAACGTATCTGAAGTCTTCTGGATAGATAAAATATTCATGTTATGCTTTGATCATATGGTTTTCCTTTTGTCTCACTTTTGTAAATGTTTTGCTATATATTTTACCTTATTTAAGCAAAATAGATTTTCAATATTTACTTTGGATTTCATAACCTTTGTTTTTTTCTTAGTTTCACAACGATTCATGAACTACTCACTTACCAATGTATACCAGGTAATTATTTTTATATTTCTATAATGCATGCTATCCCCTAGGTTGATTTGTAAAACAGCCTCGGCTGAACTTCGCTCTTTCATTGATTTTTGTATCTACTTCTTCTTTATAAACAATGTATGTCAATGAATAAAGCCCATTTATTATTATTATTATTTTAGTGTGCGCAGGTCAGGCCCCCCGAAGCCTCGATACATTCGGGAGGGCGCACCAGCATTATCAAACTATGATCACTCCCCACACCGTGGGGTACGTGATCATTGGGTCCGAGAATCATGTGCCCTGAGCAAGCGCAGTGAGCCAATAATGACGGCCTTCTGCATCTGTGCGGCTAAGATTTCTGCCTTAATGCGGCAAGCCGGTATGATTTTAAGATTCGATACACTAAATGAAAGAGAAAAAACTTTACTTACATGAAACACTGTCATCCTGTGTTTCGCCGTAAGGCAGGCTCCTCAGTATCAATATGAATAAGATTATAAGAAAAAAAACCAAAAACCCAAAAATTAATCACTCCTAAAAATATAACCCTTTCAATTTTTGTTTCTGTTTTTGAAAACTAGTCGCAAGCGAGTCCGTTTGATGGAAATCCATCTTTATACTGATGAATGTTGTTTCTGTTATTAATGCAGACATTCCCTTTACCTGCTTTTCAACCTGAACATCAAATTTCAATGAAAAGAAAATTCGTGTGAAACCATCTGATCAGAGTTTTTCATCTCTTCTAATCACCGTTATACGAATATTCGAGTAGGAATGATAAATTCCAGGTCGAAAATATCCAATTTCGCTGGAAATCTTAGTGCACATATATTGGGTATCCTGGAATTTGCGGCCAATTAGGAAAAAAAGAAAAAAGATAATGTTACTTGGCTGACAGACGTTATTTCATACTTTGTCGTTTCGTAATAGAAATCGGATATGAGGTGATAACAGTAAACTTCCTTTGGTTAGTACGCGATACTGTAGAGGCTGCCAGCATGTCGGATTAATTAGAGAGAAAGTGTTTATACAGGGTATATGAAGAATGGTTTTTTTTAGATGAAAAATGATTCAATTTTGCAAAAAACTTTTACTGTTGTGAACGATATCTAAATCAACTTCAGATAATTACAATACTCACTAAAATCCCCTGCTTCATTGTGTCGTCTCTTACCTGAAAACAAAAGGAGAAATCAGTCCCATATCATAGTCAACGGATACGGCGATTTATAAAATAAATACCATCTGCTATGAAGCCAGCTAATTATATGTTTCATGAATGTGGCATAGAAAATTAAATAGACACTCTGTAGAAACAAGAAAAAGGTTCTCTCCTAAAAATATACCCCTTTCAATTCATATTTATATTCGTAAGAACATCTGAATTTCAAATATGCTCAATATTCTTGTCGTCAGAACAGCTTACAACTTATTTAACAAGCTTCCCGATTATCTTAAAAAACACATTGCATAGTTCTCAAGGATTCATAAAAAAGATCTAAGCGATCTAAGCGATCATATTAGTCAATAGACTAATATGATTTTGTGTCACAGCTATTCCCCCGGTTTTTCACGTTATTATGACTGACGTTTCACCTACTACTGCGGTACACATTATCAAAGACGGTGAGGTAACGGTCGAAGTGCAGAAACTACAATGTTGGAATTTCTTTTCTTTTGATTTCACTGTGTAAAATTAGGGACAGGTAGCCAAATTTCATTAATGTTCATTTCCTCTGCCTTTCTAAACAGGAAACTACTCGGCAACGGATTCTTGCCCCGGTAGCAGGTTCAACTGTTTTGTATATGTATACAATCTTTTTTAATATTAACATATGTTCACAAAAAGGATTTGAAGCTTTAATAACTTCTACTTATTACATGCGAGCGCTTTCGATAGCAGGCTGTGCTTTATGGCTCTACTCAAACTGAACGTTTTATCTCCTTATTTGTTCTTTTATACGGTCAGAACGCCATAATGCAGGTATTTGTCCCCTCCTGTCCGGATGTTTCATTGAATTTGCCTGTATTTGGGTTGCATCGGGTAGGAAAATTAGTTGCAACAATCAAAATGTACCTATACAATCGTATTTTAGACTTAGATAACATAATTATCTACATCGGAAGGATAACTACAAAGAGCTTGTACATGCCCTTTATGAAACAAAACCAAATTCGTTTATTCATTCCCATTATTCAAAAATTACGTTATCAACTTCCGCATTGCATAAGAGTTATAAACAAGACTCTAACTTCAATTAGCCAGTTCAGTTTTATTATTCCCTTCCTATATAGTTACACGATTCATAACAAGCAGTACATGTTGAACATTATAGACATCGGCATGAATTGCAACCTCAGGCCTTCAGCAAATTGATAGTTTTGAGGATATTGGTTTATGACTGAAGCTGTTTTTTCGGTAGATCCTAGTACCGCTAGGATCGACCGAAGTACAGGTGTGTTGCATATTCGATTTGAAAACGTTTATTTTTTTATACACTTGGTGACTTGTTTACTATATTCCCCTAATGAAAATCTAAAATATGCCAAAAAAAAGTCAAACTAATTTTTAAGGGGGACATTTTGTGAGCTTGTTTTCATTTACACAATTACACAATTCACATCAATCAACGACGGGCGGACACACAAATCCAGAAATCTCAAAAGGAATAAATATAGTTTAAAAACTAAAAAACACGCTTTTAAAGAACATCGAAGTAAAAAGTTGAAAATATTTTTTCATTTTTGGGAAATAAATAAATTTTAATAAGCTTAAAACAGTAACGAACGAAAAATACTATTATTATTGTGAAAAACGCAACGGGCGCTTGATATACAAAAAATATGGCACAAAATGCCACGCTTTTTTCACAATAATACTAGTATTTTTTGTTCGTTATTGAGAAGGAAGGTCTCGAGAAGGAACTAGACATCATCAAAAATGATCTTCAACGGAATGGCTACTCCAAAGCGATGGTGGAACAGACTTTGGCTGAAAGACAATAAGAGCCTCGCAAGAAAGTGAAGTCGTCACAACCAGTGCTTACACTTCCTTACATCAGAGGGTTATCGGAAAGAATAAGAAGAATTGGGTCCAGTACCACATCATAACCTGCTTCAGATCCGAAAACACTATTCGTAGCAGCTTCACGAAAACCAGGCTACCAATCGCGGATTGCGATTCCAAGAAGTGAATTAACCGGATTCCCTGTGATTGCGGAAAATCCTATATCGATTAATCTAAAAGGTCATTGAATGTTCGCCTTGCCGAGCACAGAAAACATACACAATAAGGGGAAACCAGCAAATCAAGAATAGCAGAGCATGTTTCAACATCAACATATCATGGAGTGGTCCCAAGCTGAGATCATACACAGGGAGGAACGTTGGTTTAAGAGTAAATTCAAAGAAGCCGCATACATGTTGTCCAACCATGTATTTAGCCAAGCTAGCGTGGAAATATGTAACAAAACGTCGTGAAGTAACTTGGCTTGAAATCTCTCAACTTTTCATTTTCAATTTTTGTTAAATTGTTCTATTTTCACTTGTATTTTATTTCACTGTTATTTCATTTCCGTTTTTTTGCTTGATATCATTGTTATTTTTATATGTTCAATTTTAATTCTTCTTCTTTAGTTCTTTCAGGGATTTCAAATCATTTTATATATCTAATATCAGACAATGGGAGTCCAAACTAATGAAATTCATCATGAAACATTGTGAATCACCTTCAAACAATAAAAGTAGTGTCACTCTTAGCACGATAACTCACAAACTTATGAGTAGAATAATCATGAAATTTCAACAACTTTCTTTTGAAGGATAGTACTAACTGAAAAAGCGGTGAATGGAATAAGACTAGCGCCATCTATGTGTTAGGCCCGAGACTTTTCAGCCCATGTAGTAAGATCGAACTCAAATTGTAGTTGATTATAATGTTTGGGTGCATTATACGAGAAGCAGTGGGTGGAAATGGAAGATTTGTTTTTGGGTATAACTAAAACTGAACTGTTCCGTGTGCTGAAACTATTAATTGTTGAGAATGTTCTAAGCTTCTTCAGTAAGCAATCAGGTTGGCGAGATATCAAAACTTTATGTGTGTAAGTGAGTAGATGCAGTGTTCTAAGTTTCTAAACTTTTAACCATCCTGATTCTTACATGGCTGAGGATATTCGGTCATATTTCCGAATACCAAACGAGAAACGTAGACAACAATTGTGAATAAACTATAGTCGAACTTACAATTTGAATGAAATTCTTATGGTGGGATTGATTTAACAAATAGTATGAATGTTAGTGCATTGTTATAAAAACAGAGTTGTTTCTTCCGGTAATAAAGTCATAATGTTATGAAAGAAATTACACTGGTCTACAAAATTTTATTTTGTCTCATGAAAACATATATCAAACTTTGAATCTACTAGAGTCACTAACCAATATTGTATCAATGAAAAAAAATTGACACAACAGGTTTTTGTCTTGACATCAAAGCATATATTTTGGTGAAAATTACAAAAATCAACTATACTCAGAGAAATTATTACTAACTGTACAATAAATATTTATGATTTTCGTGAATATTTGTCTTCTGGTAGGTCCCTCCCGAATTTCCAACAATAATCTGCTATTGCATTATTACATTAAATTCAATAGTAAAAAAAAATTATCTATCATAGACATTTATTTTCAAAACATTAGGAATAACACTTCTGTCCTTTTTTTTTGTGTACGGCAAGTAATGTGCTTGCTCGTAAGGGCCGTGGGTTAAGGGCTTGTACACAAAACTGCGGTGCGACGTCGCAACGCAAAAATCTGCCAGCTCGCAATACGCATGGCAAGAACTTACGAATTGATTGGGATGAACCCAAAATCTTCTTTGTTTCTCTTGCCTGTATCTCCTAAGCAATAACAAAAGTGCACACTTTTTTTTACGATCCATGTCACCTCCCACATCTAGTACCTGTACACGACCTAGTTTTCAAAATACGTCCAGTACGGTTGACGGTCGTCGAAGGAATGGTCACCCTAGGGAGCCATTTGCCGCAAGAATTCGCATCGCAGCAATTCGTGTCGCAACTTTCTGCGTTGCGAATTCGCATCGCGTCACATCGCAGCTTTGTGTACATGCCCTTA
>NW_019291594.1:0-26998 GCF_000500325.1 Leptinotarsa decemlineata
AATACGTAAACGCAGCTTACAGAATGAATAATAGTCTAAGTATGCTTCCATTTATCTAAGGAGAGTCCAGTTGAAGAAATATCCGGAAAAATATTAATTATAAGATTCATGTCAATGAAAAAAATTACCAATTATGTATCAATTATGTAACTGTATCATGTCCAGAAATCAAAATTTCTAATGTTTTCAGAAAAATTAGTCAATTGTAAGTGAATTTGTCTGCAAGTTTTTTGCCGAGCTGTACTTGTAGTCTTCTCCTACCAGGATTGGGGCAGACTATTGAAATAATAGCTATTGACTATCTTGTGGACGTGTACAATGACATATACCGAACGGGGCGAATGGAAAACCCACCATTTGTCAAATTAACTGAAAATCTATTCCGTGCGGCAATAAGAGATAGTTCTTGTCTTTGTCTCTTCAATGATTTCGGAAAAGTTTTGTAGAAACTCTTCTGCAGAAAAGCTATCGTAAAAAGTCTTCAACACTACGACCCTCAAAAGAACGATTTCCATAATGGAAATTCATTCAAAATTTAGATTCACAAAAAGATTATTTTCATGAGCAAATAAAGAAACAGTTTTCAATACCTGATCATAATTTGACAATCAAGTTGAATAACTTCGAATAAAATAGCAACTTCGACAAATCTGCAAATAATAATTCCACCTGAGAATGAAGAAAGAAATACTGAAATGCACAAAATCATAACGTCTCAATAGAAATTTATCGTTTTTAGACTCATTTCAGTATGAAATATTGGTTTATTAATTTCAACATAATTAAAATAACTGTAATCAAATCACATTTGTAAAACAGCTTCAACATTTCATTTAGGAAAGATTATTCAAATCTCGCAAATATTTTGTTGTGTGAGAAAATATGTGATTTGTATCTTGAATTCAACTGTATATTTTTCGAAAAGAAAGAGTCTCAATGGAACTATTTTACAAAGATACGTGGATGATTGAACAAAAACAAAGTGAATCTCCATTCATCAAACATTTCTCTCAAACACCAGATATGAAATACTCTTTTCGACGAACATTTCACCAACCAAGTTGTTGTCTTCAGGAGATGAAGTGAATTAGTTCACTGAAGACGCCACCTAAGTTTGTGAAACACCCGTCGAGAATATTATTGCAATTCTGGTGTATGGAAAAAATTCTTGTTTTGGGTTTATTCTATGCCAGAGATTCCACGTTTGTTTGAAGGTGGTAGACAATGTTTTGTAGTGTATTTCATTAGTTCGGACTTTCATTGTCTAATATGATATAAATCCATTTGAAATCCCTGGAAGAATCTAAAAAAACAAAGATTAACTGAAAAATAACAATTATATCAAGCACAAAATTTGAAATTACAATAAAATACAAGCATAAACAAAAAAAAATTAAATATTAACATTAGATGGAAATTGAAACTGAGTATTAACAAGGAATGAAAAATAAAAATTGAAAGATTCCAAGCCAAGTTACTTCATTATGTTTCGATTGTTAGTATCCATAACCATCTTCGAATGATAACTGGACTTATTCCTCCGAGATCTGACTATTTATAGGTCATTCGAGTGCTTTCATCTATCCCCTCTTCCCCCTCTACTTTTCTGACCGTATGGCAGGAATTGGTCGTGTTTGGTTTGATTGGAGATTTCAATTTGTTGCGTATCTCTACGCTAGCTTGGCTAAATGCATTGTTGGACAACATATTTGCGGCTTCTTCAAATTTTCTCCTGAACCAGTGTTCCTACTGGTGGATGATTTCAGCTTGATCCCATGTAATGTTGATGAGCCTAAACATGTTCTGCTATTTCTGATTTGCTGGTTTCTCCTGACTGTGTATGTTTCTTGTGCTCGATAATTATCGAAAAAAATAAGGAGAATTGGGTCGAAGTATAACATCAGAACTAGTTTCAGACTTGGGAACACTATCCGTAGCAGCCTCACGAAAACCAGGCCACCAAACGCGGACTGCGATTCCAAGAATTGCATTTACCGGATATCCTGCGAGTGCGAAGAATCATACATCGGTGAAACTAAGAGGCCATTGAAAGTTCGCATTGCTGAGCACAAGAATCACACACAGCGAGGAGAAACCAGCAACTCCGAAAAAGCAGAGCATGTTTGGACTCATCAACAAAACATCAAGTGGGCTCAAGCTGAAATCATCCATAAGGAGGAACTGGTTCAGGAGAAAATTCAAAAAAGCCACATATATGTTGTCCAACATCGCTAGCGTAGAGATACGAAACATATGAAAGCCTCTAATCAAGCGAAACATGACCAACTCCTGCAAAACGGTCAGCTCCCGCTGTACCGAATAAAGCGGAGAGAGGAAAGAGGGGATATCACCTGAAGACGATTTTGGACACTAACAATCGAAAAGTCGTGAAGTAACTTGGCTTGGAAACTTTTAATTTTGAATTTTTATTTCTGGTTGATGATTTTTATAAGTTTCATCTCGTGTTAATATTTAAATTTTTTATTTGTTTCTCGTATTTTATCTCATTGTATTTTCAGTTTTTTTGCTTGATATTATTATTATTTTTCAGCTAATCTTTTCAATTTTTCTACAGATTATTTCAGGGATTTCAAACAATGGAACTCCGAACTAATGAAATACACTAGAGATTCACGTTCCACTTTTCACTTTTTCTTTTGAATCATTCGATTGCTCGCTTATAAAATATAATACTTGAAGTATTCAACATCTTGTTAGGAATGATTCTGAAATAAAAAGTTATGAAAAATTTCATGGTGTACAAATGAAAGGGTCAATCTTCTAACACGTTTTGTTTCAAATGCTCCTAAAAATAAAATCCAACTTTCATGGCCTGGGAAACTAGAAAGTCATCGTCTCAGTTTCTAATCACTTTTCAATTCAATAAAGAAGAATCACAATCAGTATTATTGCTGCAATACAGTCAGAATGAATGAACATACTTTTTTTAAAGACATGATTCGTTTCTTTATGAAATGAGAAAGTTTCACTTCATTGATGTGGTTCATTTGTGATGCCCTGTTTGGAACCTTTGTTGTAGTACTGAATATTAATGAACTTCCATTCCAATACCTAACCTTTATTATTAACACCTCGATACGTGTTTTCAAATGATCATCTTCAAGAGAAAGATCAAACTGAAAAATGATCACTTGGCGATTGAAACACTAGTCGAGGTGTCAAATACAACGGTGTGATTCGAGAAACGATATAATGAATGTAACAACTAAAACCTCAGTGAATGCTTTTTAAATTTTCAGGGCTGTAAAATCTCCAATTCAGTAATAAATTTTTTGAATTGTCTGGAATCTTTGATGTTATTCACTTTTACACCTGAGCGCAAATAAATTCCAACAGGTTGAATATGATTGGTTTTCGAATCATTTCATATAATATGTCAGAGGTTTTAGATATATTCAGTGAAATCTAAGTACGAAATTCAAATCACCGTTTTCTGTTACCAAGTGACTGAAAATCCCGACCAATCGACGCATATCCAGAAGTTCTCCACATACACATATATTTAATCATTGAAGTGGTGCATTAATTTTTTTGTAAGTAGTTAGTTTTTCGTAAGTGGTAAGTGAGTTCAAATAATTTATTTCGTGAGAATTTTTATGAAATGTCAATATAATGAATGTAACAACTAAAACCTCAGTAAATGCCTTTCAAATTTTCAGGGCTGGAAAATCTCCAATTCAGTAATAAATCTTTCGAATTGTCTGGATTCTTTGATGTTATTTACTCTCACACCTGAGCGCAAATAAATTCCAACAGGTGTATTCACTTCATGAAGTTACCACCACAGTTATCATCTGATTCAGATTGGAATATTCATGGGTTCATAAGCAATGTGTATTCGAGAGTTATTTTCGGACGATATAGACCTGAAAAATGAAAATTTGTTATATTTATGAATTTCATGTTATTTTTGATTTGCTATTTGCAATAATATCGGAGATAGAACAAAATAAATCATAGTGTTTCAATTATTTTTTTCCAAAAACGAGTTTGAAGTGTTATTCTGGCCAGCCAGATCGATGCAAAGTCAGACAAATATTGAATGTGATTGGTTTCCGATTGATTTCATATAATATGTCAGAAGTTTGAGATATATTCAGTGAAATCTGAATTTGAAATTCAAATCACTGTTTTCTGATACCAACTGACTGAAAATCCCGACTAATCGACGCATATCCATAAGTTCTCCAAATTTTAATCATTTAAAGTGGTGCGTTGATTTTTCTGTAGGTTGTTAGTTTTTCGCAAGTGGTAAGTTCAAATAATTCATTTCGTTAGACTTTTTATGAGATGCCAACTTTGGCCTTAAGACTTGTAATATTCGAAAAATTGGACGATACTAACTAAAATCTAGCTAGTGTAATACAGAATTTGAAAAAATGTCTTCGAGACAGATTGTTGTGTTTCATATTGTCTCTTCTCTGTCGTTTGTGACCCCAAAAAGACTCTCGCTAGGTTGTTTATTCACCCCTCATCAGTACCTACACGTGAAACATTTTCAGCAGCGCGATACAATACTTAGTTTGGTATCATGATTTTCACATTCCAAGTAGGAATGATTGGATCATCCGAGAAAAAGGAATGCTGAGAACAGATAGCTGTCGGTTCATAGATGGATTGAAATACCTTCAGATTCTGGTGCAGATGTCTACAGTAGCAGACCTAGAACAGAAATATCACCCCTTCCGGTGTTCAATTCGTCCAGATTTCAATCGGAGATATATGAGAAAAGATAAGCACACATAAATCCATAACAATAGTCAGAAGCCAAGCGGCTTCTGAAGCAATTTGCACTCACCGAGCAACGTCCTAATTGGTAGTGAATTGCCGAAAATAAATGTTTCCAAAAGGGAGACTCAAAAAGTTTGGTCTGGATTTCTGGCATGTAAGATCTTGGCATGTGAGATAGTGAAGCTTGTGAATCCTCGGCAAAAGAGGGGGCTGCAATCGGCTTTATTGAACACCAACCTGTCTTAGGCTTTGAGCTTTATCAAAACATATACTTCAGAATATTATTTGTGATTCTGGCAAAATCTACCAAGATGGAAACACTTCAATGAAGCTCATAACTGGTAGATCGTTCTCTAATGGACTTGAATTACCAAACGTTTCATCTGCTACTGCGGTAGACATCATCAGTGGTATCAGCGTTAGTCGCGAGGACGAAAGCTACATTTCGAAATCTCAGCAACGACTGATCCATGAGCTACGTGTTGGCTAGTATTAATAATTTCAGGGGGTGGTAGGGATGAAGATGGGAGATGGTGCTGATGATGATGGTGATACACTACTGATGAGATATTGACATCCCAACAGCAACATACCTTAAAAAAAACCAAACGGAACGACCAAGCGGAAGTGCGGACCAATCAGTGGTGAGCATTTGCAGGGGCACACAGTCATCGCCGCCACCACCATCTCCATCTATATTCCTCCTACCATCCTCTGAAATCATAAGTACGAGTGAACATATAGCTTGTTAGTCAATCGTTGCTGAGCTTTTGAGGTGGAGAGTTTCGTCTTCAAATTCGACGCACATACCACTGATGAAGTCTGCCGCAGTGTAGGCTTAACTTTTGGTACTTCAGGTTCCTTTTCACCACGCCTGGCAAGCAAGATTTTATCCTCTTCAACTGAACTTCTCTGGCCCAAGATTTTATTAATAGATCACAAATATTCATATCATGAGAGAAAAAATAAGATGAAGCAAAGTCAAGTAACTTGAACTGTTTTCTATACAGTAATGTGAATATTAATCACGGAAAAAGAATATTACATGTTTCTCATACAATAATTTCCCATCTGACATTAATTCATGAACAAATATAATGAATGCTTGAATTGAAAGGGTACATTTTTAGGAGATATTGATTTTTTGAAATGGAAGTAACTGTCAGAAACAAACTGGAAGAGAAAGACAAATAATTTCGAAATGAATACTTTTATATGAACTTTGAGTTATACGAAAAACATTTTTCTCTAATCCGTTTGTCTTCCAACATTCGTAATGGGATCGAATCAGATATCATTCACAGGATTCCTACACAATGTAATCGTTGAATGGAGTAGAAGGCCAAAAACGTTCACATAATGAATGCTATTTTGAATATATCTATGGGAAATTCAGGAAAGAGGTTAGTTGATAGTCGGTCGCGTCCAATGTGAGTAGGTCTATTCGACCCGACACTGCAACACGAAGGAGTTCATTGTGACTTACACATATGTGATATGCTATTCATTTTCTGAATGAAGACGGCAAGTTCTGACTTCCAACTCTCTGCTAATGATAATTCAAATGGATATAAATCAATGAAATATGTTTAAAGGGGCAGAAGGTTGAAAACATACGTATTTTAATTTCAAAATATGGAGAAGAGACCGATTTCCTGTAACATGGGAAAATGGTTTTAGGTAAACTTCACGAGAACTGAAATGTTGCAGAACTCGACTTCAATTGAATGACAGACAGACTCAGGAAAATCATCACATATAATATTTCAGAGAGTCGAATATGCCCCGGTGAAAAATAATTTTTAGAAATTGTAGAAAAACTGAATTTTAAATTCATGTTGGACGAAAATCGACAAAATGTTTGTCATCGTATTTTGATTACTAAAACGTTTCATACTTAAGAAATTATTCTGTGAGATATTTCATTCATTTCGTGAATTTTTTATGTATTCGTCTTGATTTCACGTAGATATGGAGTTTATTTATGATTTGAAGTATTTTACATGAAAATATTTGTTTTTTTCTTTAGTCAGTGTTCTAACTTGATCAGTTCAATAGTAACAATGAGTTTTTTCACTGATGCGGAGAAATACTCATTCCATAATATGAAGTGTTGTAATGGTGGCCACATTGCGGAGGCGGAGGAGAAGACGAAAATGCAGAAGTGGAACCTCTGCATAAATGAGTGTTAACAGTGGCGAAGGCGGTGGTGGATACAATGAAAAAGTTTATTATTACCCCTTCATTGAATAAAAAACTACATGTTGGTCACCTAAATCGATAAGAGGTAAATGATGTTTCTCAATTTCTACTTTTCATCTATAGAACAATGCGATTTTTGAATGGTTCCCTATAAATTTGTAGGGATCTGTGACTGAATATTTTCGGAAAATAACCATAACAATAACTTATGTTACCCAAAATGCTAAAGTTCTTTCATTAGTCATGTAGACTATGTCGTTCATTTGGAAAACTCAGTACGAGTGAGTTCAAAATGGTTTCAAAGTATCAGTTCTCAACTAGAGCTCAGTACAAATTGAACGAATTCGACTTCAGCGGGTCAGAACAATTGTTGCAGTTTGCAACGGTATTTGATAATAACATATAACTATCACTTCGGAATTTGCAAGATTTATGGAAAATTTGAATAGCTTTTTCTTTTTTAAAAGTACTTTCTTGTCTTCCCGTCTTTAATGGGTGACAAATGTTTCTACTAGCTAAAAATGTTTTTTTTCAGGTTTTCTGACGAATTTTTGAGATAGCTATATTGTCCTAGTCATCACTAATGTTACTAGTGAGTAACAAACACTTCGAAATTAGTCTGTGCTGATCTGTCATAAAAAGTCTTCATTATTCAAAGTAGTACTAGATTCATCAATTTGATGTATAACGAAAAGTAAGTATCCTGATAGTCCTGAGTGAATATCTGAAATATTTTGTTTCAGTCGATCTTAATGACGGCTTCAGTATTGAAACTAAGCATAAAAATAAACAAAATGTTACAACCTCTAACTTCAATAATGTTGCAAGCCTGCCACTCTAAATAATAAAAGGATGTATTCAAGATAGTTATAGGTTAATGACAATATGAGATGAAACAAATTTGAAATAACAAATTTGAATTTATATTTCGATATAACTACATCGGGGATGATGAACTTTCTGCTTGCTCTGAACAGACGATGAAATTGAGTTTTTATTACAGAAAATTTGATGAACTTGTGATCCAACATTAGGCAGCGCTGTGTCGAAAAGTCAGGTATCAAAAGTGGTACTGGAGTGACCTACTGAACAGTCCTTGAAAAAAGCCTGAGAGTGAAGCGATGACGTGAATCCCTACGGAGATGCCATCTATGGGATCGACAGAAGACTCAATCCTCGAATATCAAAGATTAACGATGCTCCTCAACTTGATCAGTTGCAAGCCGAGCTCCAACATCGGTCACCAAAAATCATTCGTCCTCTGCCTTTCACTGCAAGGCAGCTAATAGGTGGACTTACGATCCATCACCAATATAGGTAACATTTTGGAAGTAATTATAAAATACCAATAAAATAAAACTGTTGCAGAACCATGAAATCATAAAACAACTTTGCTGGTTGGGCCAGTCATCAGTTTTCTCCAAAAAGATGAATGTCTCCGAATCGGATATAATGATACCAGGACAGACAATTCCGCGTTTTGCTTCTATAGTTTGTTGGGGGTTAAAATAGATACCAATATGTCTTGTTACAATCATGTCGCTGTACACACCTCAACAACTGTTGATGCTTTATACAGTTCATATCAGCCTTCTTTGAAGTATTGTTCTCATGTATGTAGCTTCTCACTTGAGCATACCTGGAGCTGCTGAATTCCATCAATTCGCCTGATTGGAGACACGAACATCACTTGCAAGTTTGATAGTCTGGACCATCGAAGAAAGGTTGTAGATTTGTCTCTCTTCTATAGATACTTTCACGGGAAGTGTTCAAGTGATAAGGCACATTTGATTTTACCAAGTGCGGAACATGTATGAAGACATGTTTTGGATGATCATCGTTCAGAGGTTCAACTCAGTACACCTCGAACTTCACTGTTCAAGAACTCTTTCATTTGGATAACTGAGTTGATTTGGAATAAATTCCTTAAGAACATTTTTTGCAAATGAATTTAATCTCCAGTGATTCGAATCCAACGTGAACCACTACTTTCGCACAGGCACCGATCTTAGAGCGCCTTAAGGATTTTTCTGTAGTTCTTGTGTTTCGTTCTTAAGAAAAAAGTACCAGACAGTGCAGTCTCGGCCAACCAGATTGCTTTGAGAAGCCTAGTTTATGACTGTGAACAACAGTATCCTGATTTCCTGTTAAAGTTGCGGATTTCGCTAATTTCTCATCATTTTTCCGTCTGAATGATGAAAACATTTTTGTATGCCGAATTCTCAGCAGTGAATCATTCAAAACGTTTCAAGAGCATCAATATCCACAAAGCAAAATTCACCCCAATCAATATGGCTTCAAATCGGAACTGACTCTCTCATGTTCACCCAAAACTGTGATTCAAAACCTACTGTAATATCAGGAGAATTATTCTGAAATCTTCTGAGCTATTTACACTGTGCTGTTGAATTGGTAGATATAATTGATAATCGTGATAGAGAGATTTCAGGAACCTTTATTGTATTCCTAATGGATTTTTTTTTATCAATCTTATGAATAACGATGTATTTGAGATGTCTCTCACATCCACTGTTCATTCATACATTTTAAAAAATCATCACGTCATATTCAATTTTTTTCAGTGTTTCATACAATAGAGATAGGAACTTTCAGCGTGCAACATTCTGAAATTCAATGCTAACACATTCAAACAACTATAATGAACACTATCATAAACACTAGTAAACACATGAAGGGCTTATTGTTTTTCGGAAAATATTTTAATTTCCAAATCCCCATTTCAAAGTGAATCGAATAGGTTCTCAATAAAGTCATCTTCATTTCTTCTTGTATATTCAATTGTTTGCATGCATGAGGATGGAAATTCCGTTGTATTTGTTAAATTCAATACTGTCTTCAATATCTATCGCATATCTGTCTTCGAGATTACATTCGGCACAAAGTAATTAGATTCTATAAAGTCAAATGTTTCAAAGGAAGTCAATAACAATGTTTGGTAGCAGGAAGGAAAACGAAAAGTAATTTCATATTTCAGGTCAGCGGACTCTCTGTTCCTTATGAGCCTTTGGTTGTAACAAAATTGAATTCGGGTCCCCATCTATTTCAAAATGGAATGGTATTTTCTCGTTTTTCTTTGTGATTGTAGCAGAAGGGAGAAAATGGTGTGTTCAATTATGTTGGGTTTTTTGAATATTCAATTGCTGTGAACGCTCAATATCACGCTAAACGAGAAAATTTTAGCAATTTCGATACGAGGAAAATAATTCGTACAAAATATTTGTATTCATTTTAACAAATTCACATTACTTGGGAAAATTCAAGAGTGGAAATTAAATTTGAAGTAAACATTTTTGGAGTGATTATATCTGTCTTGTGTTAGAATTAGTTGAAAATAATTAAAATATTACTGTTTTTATACAAATGGTTCTTTTTTATTTCATAGTTGAAGATATCAATCAGTGTCACAAACAGAAATAGTTCCAAGTCAGTATCACTTTCTTTCCTTAATAATCTTATATTTTGATGTGAAATATAATTGCTGGGAGGAATGAATTATACATGTTCGGACTAAGATGCCCAATGTTTCATTGCACTCCTTCATATTTTTGTAATCGACGATACGGAGTTCCTTCCATTTTGTTTTTGTATTCTAAACAGTGTTGTCATTGAGTGAGTTGATGGCTAACCGTTTTACTTTTCAAAATACTTTAACGCTACGCAAATTTTCAATTCCAGAGATTTGCAAATTATTCTCTCTGGATGAATGTTTCCTACAAATGTCTATATTGGCTGACTCGTAGAATCGAACTATTCTCTATTAAAAAGAGCTGCTTGTCGAATTCAATATTCAGAACAACGTATTCCTGTAGATCATTTTATTCCACATCAAAAGTCATGAAATTCAAATACCTATCAGTATCAACTAAGCAGATTTCTTTTCAATTTTTTGCATACCTTCTGAATACGTATTTAATTGCGGCTCGGAAAACTTTTCAAATTTTGGAAAATGGCTCGGACTATCAAGAAGCTTTGCCATACCTGATATAGGAGAAAATATCAATAATATTGATAATTTTTCCTGTCAAGAACCAAAAACAGGATTTTGAACTGACAAAAAATTCAATTGAAAATTCAAGTGGACCATGTGTAATATTCAGATCCCAATTCTTGATTTGATTTTATACCATCTGACTCGTGTTTCTGATATCCACATATAATAGGTTGGACCACCGTTACGTCCTCAGTTTGTATTTGTTAATAGACTTATGAGGTTTTTCCTAGGAAACAATTGATTGCCAGTTGAAACAAACGGTTTGAAATATTGCAGGTTATCACCTTTTTTATTCCTTGAATCTTAACACTTAGCTGACTCCTGATGAAACTATTGAAAACTCCCATGACTATTTCAATTTGATGAAGAATATTTCTAGAAAAGCAATATTCTGACATATTTGTTGATATTTTCTTCATTTGTTTTTGGCGAACCTTAAATTTCACATTTCATCATTACTGAAGGCGCACCCGTACGTATCCACCAAAATATATGATACTCTGCTATGTTTTCTAGAAGTAAAATATCAATAAGATCAATTTTCATTATCTGTAAATTAGTGAAAATCACCTGATGACATCATTTTTCATCGAAATTGAGATTCACATATTGTTCTTCTAAATTAACTTACAGAAGCAAATAAATTTTCAACACTGTTGGATTTTGGTGAAAAATTATGTTCAACACTTACTAGTAGTTCTGACAAAAAACAGATTGTAACATCAATTCACGTCATCCCTGATAAACAATCCAAAAATCAATTCCCTAGTTCATTTCACATCCCACATCCAATTAACGTAACACCCACCACCGCGAATTTCACGAAAACAATACGTCTGGTTCACAGATTTTGTGCAACAATACACACACCAATCTAGCAGGCGTGGAGGCGCGAAACAACTGACTCCCGAAAGCTCGCAGCATTAAGCTTAAAGCTCTGCGACGTCAGCGCCGTCGCGTTCGTTCCGTCATATATCAGGAGTGAAAAGTTTTTGCAGTCCAGTCAACAATTTGGAATGTCAAAGTGTTTGAAAAATTCCTATACTGCTGCTCGGACCCGATGTACTTAAAAGGGATTTATAGAGGGTCGCGTTCCAGGGGTTATTGATTAAAGGAATTTCCGAAGGGTTGAACAGCTGCGGAGATTATTGCCGTGACATTGGAAAGACTTTTGTCAAATCAGTTGATTTGGGTTTGGTGCTTTTTTTTGGTTATTTCCATCATATATATACCGTTGACGAAAAAAATGTCACTTCATGGAAATGTCACCGATGGAAAATATCGAAACCGCAAAACTATGAATTATGACAGTCATTATTCTAGGTGCGATCACATTCTGGTAATTTTTTTTGAACAATATAAAACACTCGATACCATCAGAGAAAAAGTGTTCTATCACGATCCCTTCGTACCAGTATATTCAAAATTTCGTTTGGAATGTGAGGAATTTTTCTTGATTTCGAGAGCTTTTCATATTTGCTAAAATTATTTTCAACAGATTTTGCAAATCTACGGAACGTGAGATATTCTTGTGGGAATTGTGTGTCTGGTTTGAAGTATGCCACCCATATTTGAAATGACGCAACTGAGAAACATGGAGAGTCTAGAGCTGTTGCGCTCGACGTTTCTGAGGCCTCTGACCGCGTGTGGCATGAGGGTTTGCTGGCCAAACTTAAATGTTATGGCTTGTCGAATAATTTTTGTCTATGGCTCCTCAGCTTCCTGCAAGTGGCCGTCGATGAAAATCTCTCGAATACTTTTATCATCATCAACGCTGATGTTCTCCAGGGATCCAAATTGTCTTCAATCTTTTTTCATTAAAACTCACGAAGAACAAATTTCAGGCACTTCAATCAGTCATAGTCAATATATAGGTGGGATCAGGGTCTGTGGGTCTATTTGACCCTCCACTGCAAGCCGCAAGGGTTCATTGTGGCTGAAATATATCAGAAAACTATGGACTCATTTTATGAATGATCTTTCTGAACAGATGTCAGGAATGAAAACATGCCTTTAAACTTGATCTGGTTGTCAATGGAGCAGGCACAGAGAATGTGCTCCACTGATCTATTATTATCCAAATAGAGACAGCCTGTACCGCCTTTCAACAGGTCGAATCTCGGATCATGATGATTCAGAGGACAATGACCTTCAAGAACTGCTGTTACAGAACGTGAGTCATCTCTGCTGTAGATATCATCTGATTCAGATTGGAATATTCATGGGTTCATAAGCAATGTGTATTCGAGAGTTATTTTCGGACGATATAGACCTGAAAAATGAAAATTTCCCTCAGAGGGAAAGTTTCGTCTTCAAATTCGACGCACATACCACTGATGATGTCTGCCGCAATGTATAGGCGAAACTTTTGGTACTTCAGGTTCCTTTCCACCACGGCCTAGCAAGCAACATTTTATTCTCTTCAATTGAACTTCTCTGACCCAAGATTTTATTAATAGCTTCATAAATATTCATATCAGTGCAGGTATTTTAATTCGTTAGAAACTCAGGTAAAATATCAGCTACTTAAAATTCAGGTACTTCGTTTACAGGTACTTTGATTTCAGGTACTCCATAAACTATATATATATTTAGTATTGAATGTGTAGTATTAGTTGAAAGACACGCCAGATGAAGCCATTGTATGGCGAAACACGTGTTGCGTTTTTGTAAAACAATTTAGTGAAAATCTCACAATAAAGTGTTTTTGGAATACGTTAGTTATGGATTTTCATCAAGTATCGGCCGATTCCATCATATATCATATCATGAAAGAGAAAATAAGATGAAGCAAAGGCAAGTAACTTGAACTGTTTTCTATACAGTAATGTGAATATTGGTTGAATTTTATACAGTCTCGTTATGCTCTTCACTTAACAGCACTCAAGAGTAATTGTGTTTCTGCAAGTACATTAATTCTATGCAGTATGGTAGTTGTAGGTGGTTTTATGAAATAATGAAATCAATAGAAGATTTATATGCATATTGCCTTCGTGGAGATAACATGAGTTCTACACGATGCACAAAAAAATATATTGTACTCAATACAGGGTTCGTGATTATGTAAATATATCGTTCACCAAAGAGCCGAAATTGAAATTCTTTAAACAGATTTTGAAGATAGTTTATCCACGAGAAAATCATCTATGACAAAAAATTCGATAGATTGACTTTTGTCCCTGATCACGGAAAAAGAATATTACATGTTTCTCATACAATAATTTCCCATCTGACATTAATTCATGAACAAATATAATGAATGCTTGAATTGAAAGGGTACATTTTTAGGAGATATTGATTTTTTGAAATGGAAGTAACTGTCAGAAACAAACTGGAAGAGAAAGACAAATAATTTCGAAATGAATACTTTTATATGAACTTTGAGTTATACGAAAAACATTTTTCTCTAATCCGTTTGTCTTCCAACATTCGTAATGGGATCGAATCAGATATCATTCACAGGATTCCTACACAATGTGAACAAGATTCCTATAGCTGGGATTAAATNTGAATAACGATGTATTTGAGATGTCTCTCACATTCACTGTTCATTCATTCATTTTCAAAAATCATCACGTCATATTCAATTTTTTTCAGTGTTTCATACAATAGAGATAGGAACTTTCAGCGTGCAACATTCTGAAATTCAATGCTAACACATTCAAACTACTATAATAAACACTAACATAAACACTAGTAAACACATGAAGGGCTTATTGTTTTTCGGAAAATATTTTAATTTCCAAATCCCCATTATCAAAGTGAATCGAATAGGTTCTCAATAAAGTCATCTTCATTTCTTCTTGTATATTCAATTGTTTGCATGCATGAGGATGGAAATTCCGTTGTATTTGTTAAATTCAATACTGTCTTCAATATCTATCGCATATCTGTCTTCGAGATTACATTCGGCACAAAGTAATTAGATTCTATAAAGTCAAATGTTTCAAAGGAAGTCAATAACAATGTTTGGTAGCAGGAAGGAAAACGAAAAGTAATTTCATATTTCAGGTCAGCGGACTCTCTGTTCCTTATGAGCCTTTGGTTGTAACAAAATTGAATTCGGGTCCCCATCTATTTCAAAATGGAATGGTATTTTCTCGTTTTTCTTTGTGATTGTAGCAGAAATATCAAAGATTAACGATGCTCCTCAACCTGATCAGTTGCAAGCCGAGCTCCAACATCGGTCACCAAAAATCATTCGTCCTCTGCCTTTCACTGCAAGGCAGCTAATAGGTGGACTTACGATCCATCACCAATATAGGTATTGCTTGACTGACGACAGTACCCTTGTCTCGTCATTCCATTTGGATTCCAGGACATCGGCTGCGGATGCACACCTTCATTGGCAGCAGGAGGTTGCATATCTCAATGAGGATCTAGAGCTGATTTTGAAATGAAGGGGAAGTATCCAGAATAAATTCAAAGCCACGAAGACCCAGGTTTCTGCTTGTATGAATGAAGGATTCCTCACATATAGAATGAATAAATTTTATCTAATGTTCCTTCCGAATTCTGCGTTTTTTCAACTTCTAGCAACAAATTATCCTCTTCGTTGGACTCTAATTCTAATAGCCAATTATCCCTCACCTCATTATTCGTTACCATTATTTCGTCACTTGAATGATCTACCACCATCGAGATCGCCACCATGTTTTCAACACAAATGATTGTTTCTTTTTCATATTCTAATAAACTGGTACTTGCCATAGTAGAAATACTTTCACCTATTGACATTGGATGCAACTCAATATTGTTTTTTGATTCTGTTTGAACGTCAACGACATAAATATTCCTATCATTGCACAGTATATTTTCGTAACACATTTTCAGTCTTCGTCTAAACGAACCACTTTTCTTAATTGTTTTCCAATGAACAATATTACACGATATAAAATTGACATATTATATTTTCATTACATGGCATCTGAAATGAACGTCAGCTGGTTGTTCTCAAATGCTGCATTTTATTCTTGGCGGCAGTAAATATATATTCGCGAAAGCAATTTGATTTTAAAACAGTTATATTAGTGTTTTGGAATTGTAGTAAATATACCATACTATAAAATAGTTGGGAAATTATCATTTNTGTTTGAAAAATTCCTATACTGCTGCTCGGACCCGATGTACTTAAAAGGGATTTATAGAGGGTCGCGTTCCAGGGGTTATTGATTAAAGGAATTTCCGAAGGGTTGAACAGCTGCGGAGATTATTGCCGTGACATTGGAAAGACTTTTGTCAAATCAGTTGATTTGGGTTTGGTGCTTTTTTTTGGTTATTTCCATCATATATATACCGTTGACGAAAAAAATGTCACTTCATGGAAATGTCACCGATGGAAAATATCGAAACCGCAAAACTATGAATTATGACAGTCATTATTCTAGGTGCGATCACATTCTGGTAATTTTTTTTGAACAATATAAAACACTCGATACCATCAGAGAAAAAGTGTTCTATCACGATCCCTTCGTACCAGTATATTCAAAATTTCGTTTGGAATGTGAGGAATTTTTCTTGATTTCGAGAGCTTTTCATATTTGCTAAAATTATTTTCAACAGATTTTGCAAATCTACGGAACGTGAGATATTCTTGTGGGAATTGTGTGTCTGGTTTGAAGTATGCCACCCATATTTGAAATGACGCAACTGAGAAACATGGAGAGTCTAGAGCTGTTGCGCTCGACGTTTCTGAGGCCTCTGACCGCGTGTGGCATGAGGGTTTGCTGGCCAAACTTAAATGTTATGGCTTGTCGAATAATTTTTGTCTATGGCTCCTCAGCTTCCTGCAAGTGGCCGTCGATGGAAATCTTTCGAATACTTTCATCATCATCAACGCTGATGTTCTCCAGGGATCTAAATTGTCTTCAATCTTTTTTCATTAAAACTCATCAATATAGTTTGCATGTCGCGGTTTTTGTAAAACCCTTTATAGCGAACATCATACAATAAAATCTAATAATTCGTTTCGATATGGATTTTCATCAAGTATCGGCTAGTTCTATTCAATTTTTTTTTCATTGTCCATTCATGACTTGTGGGGAGGAAAAACAAAAATCCAATATATTGCTTTGTTGACGACAGCGCCCTTTGCTCGTCATTTCATTTAGATTCCAGCACATCGGCTGCAGAGGCACATCTTATCCAGCAACAGGAGGTTGCATATGAGGATCAAGAAGTGATTTTGAATTGGTGTGAAAGTAACTAGGTTCGGTTCAATGCAATGGTTTTCTCCAAAAAGATAAATGGTTTCTAACCGGATATAATAATGTCAGTGTCAGGAACAATTTCGCTTTTTTCGATAAGTTCATTGGGGATTGAAATGGACTCCAATAGTTCTTGGCACAATCATGTCGCTGGAATTGCAAAGACTGCTTCTCAAAAGATTGAAACGCT
Organism: Leptinotarsa decemlineata; assembly: GCF_000500325.1. Taxonomy (NCBI): domain Eukaryota; kingdom Metazoa; phylum Arthropoda; class Insecta; order Coleoptera; family Chrysomelidae; genus Leptinotarsa; species Leptinotarsa decemlineata. The sequence goes on from NW_019291594.1 coordinate 17,363, forward strand.
GTTCCGAACCAGAAAACTGTGCACACCTCAGCAACTTTTGATGCTTGTTTGCAGACCTTGTTTGCAGTATTATTCTCATGTATGGATCTCCGCCTCTAAGCCTACCCTGAAGCTGCTGGATTATATTCAGAAAAGGACCATACGCCTGATTGGAGACGCTAACATCACTTGCAATTTTGATAGTCTGAAACATCGAAAGAGAGTTGGAGATTTCTCTGTACTTATAGATACTTTCACGGAAAGTGTCCAAGTAACTTGGCACATTTGATTTCACCAATTGCGGTATATTTCGAATGATGTTCCTGAACACACCTGGACATTTTTTGATGCTTTACACAGCTGAGATCAGATCTTCTTTAGAGTATTGTTCTCATGTATGAAGTTTGTCCCTGAGCATAATTTGAAGCTTCTGGATTTCATCCAGAAGAATGCCTTTTGCACGACTGGATGACACGAACATCACTTGCAACTTTAATAGTCTAGAACTTCTGAGAAAAGTTGGAGAGATTTTGTTTTATTGATACTCTGACGGAAAGAGATCAAGTGACACATTGATTCCACCAAGAGCGATACATATCAGAAATACGCGACGGACTGTGGTTGCTCATCATTTTAAAGTTCAACTCAGTACACCTCGAACTCCACTGTTTAAGAACTCTTTCATCCGGAAAACTGCGTTCATGTGGAATGAACTTCCTGAGAACGTTCTTTCAAATGGATTTAATCTTCAGCGATTCAGATGCAATGTGAATCGGTACTTTCGCAAAGATACCACTTATAGAGTGACTCGAGGATTTTTCTGTAGTGCTTGTGCTTGACAAAATGGTATTATCTGAATTCTCCTGCAGCTTAGAAAACGGTGCCAGGGCTTTACTAGGTACCTGAGTTTCATAGGTTTTCTAGTTTGAGTTGTTTCGTTACATCCACTGAGAATGTAATTTCCGATGACTTGTTTCTCATCTGATAAAAATAGTATCAGCTATTATCGATTTGTGATAGCTGAACATACTGCTACATCTGCAGACTCATGCATGCGTGGAAAGACTAATATAAACTTTAATATTTTTCCTTTACTTTTGATATATGGTGAACATTTTTTCAACTCAGTTCGAAGCTACTCTCTCCACAAACCTGGTATTTGAAAAAATTATTGCGTGAAATTTTTGTGAATAATGAACCTCCCATGATGGAGACATGTCTTCCACTCATCAGAAATGGTACACTTTTCAGGGAGTGTTCCAACCAGCAAGTTACATTCACTGATATGTAGACATAATTGTTGATATTTTCGATAGGTTTTCCAGTTCTCGGATTTTTCGTTATCTTAGAGAACGTATATTGATATCAGATGACTTGACTTCTGGTGCAACAAAGTTCAGATCAAATGTACAAGGCGGTTCGTTGCTGAGTAAAGTTATGTCGTCCATCGCCGATTGGGATTCCTCAAACTTTATCTGAGCTCTGGAAGCTGCCCAAAATATTTGATCACGATCATAATCAGGCAGTCAATAGACCCACTCACTTTGGTGCTAACCTAGGCAGTCAATAACAAAGCTTAGTTTTGCAATAGACGGCATTTGGAGACCTCGTTTACCTTCAGTTTGAGTGAAACTGGCAAGTACCTACAAATCCATAATTATCACCATAAAAAGCTCGCAAAACCGCCACACGTGCTTCGATATATATTGGCTTCCTCAAGAAGAATCAAATTTCGTTTCAGGAAGTTATTATATAGCGGAGCACGTGTCGAGGTTTTGTAAACCTTTCATGGTGAAAATCAAAATAATGCCTATTAGTAAGTTCAGATTTGTAAACGACAACAATAACAATCCTGGGTGTTTTTGTGAATTGCTTATCGAAAATTATAAAATTATCTGAATTGAATACAAAAAAATTCACTGTGTTCGTTACATCGACCGTCTATTAGAAGTTTGAGATGAAGCAGTGAAATTGTCCAACAATTTTTGGTATTAAAATTTTGGATGTCAAGGTATTGGGAGGCTTTTCTCAAGAACAGAACACAGGCAATACGAAAACAATCCTTAGGGCGTTCTGAGATCGGTGCCTGTAAGAAGGTAACGATTCACGCTGAATTTGGATCCCTGAAGATTAAATTCATTTGGTAAAACTTTCCTAGGAAGTTTATTCCACATACACGCAGTTCTACAAATGAAAAAGTTTTTAAACAGCTCTGATCTGAGCTTCATAAATTATCAAAAGTTGATGAGGTCTGTACAATTTTCTTGTTCGGAACAGTGTTCAAAACTTTTGAGAAGCAGTCTTTGCAATTCCAGCGACATGATTGTACCAAGACATATTGGGGTCCACTTCAATCCCCAACAAACTTATCGAAGCAGAAATCGGTATTGTCTCTTCTGACATTATTATATCCGGTTAGAAACCATTGGAGGGAACCGATGCCTGGGTTTACGTGGCATTGAATTGAAGCTGGTTACTTTCACTCCAATTCGAAATCACCTCTGGATATGCAACCTCTTGCTGCCGGTGAAGATGTGCATCTGCAGCCGATTTCCTAAAATCCAAATGAAATGACTGGACAAGTGCGCTGTCGTGAGCGAATCAATCTAATATATTCTTGGTTTTTCCCAATAGGTCGTTGATATACAATAAAAAGAGAATTGAAGACAATATGGATCCCTGGGAACACCACTCTTGATGGTGAAAGTATTCGAGAGATCTCCATCGATGGCCACTTACAGGAAACGTTCTTTCAGGAAGCTGAATAGCAATGCATAAAAATGAACCAACAAGCCATAGCATCGAAATATCGATCGCAACAGCTTTTGATTCTCCATGTTTTCATGTTTTTCGATTGCGTTATTCCAAATATGGGTGATACAAGATAGAAGGTCAAAAAAATCTGAAATGAAATTGCAATGAAATACAAAATGAGCAAACATTTCTGGTCGAAGAAGAGAAGCCGTCACAACTAGTGCTTGTATTTCCCTACATAAGAGAATTATCGCAAAGGATAAGAAGAATTGGGTCCAAGTACAACATTAGAACCTGCTTCAGATCTGAAAACACCAATCGTTGAAGCCTCAGAAAAATCAGGCCACCAAACGCGGTGAGTGCGGCAAATCCTGTGTCGGTGGAACTGAGAGGCCATCGAAAGTTTCGGAAGTCCGCATTGCCGAGCACAACATAACATCATGTGGTCACAAGCTCATGTCACACACAGGGAGGAACACTGGTTTAGGAAGAAGTTCAAAGAAGCTGCATAAATATTGTCCAACGATGCATTCAGCCAAGCTAGCATATAGAATCGCATAATCTATTGGAAAACGGTCAACTTCCACCAAACGGTCATCTCCCGCTGAATCTTTGAAGCAGAGAGAGAATGATTGAATGATCTATAAATAGTCATCTCTCGAAGTAATGATTCCAGTCATCACTCGAAAACGATTGTGGATACAAACAATCGAAACGTCTTGAAGTAACTTGGCTTGCAATATTTCAATATCAATTTATATTAAATTTTAATAGTTAGATTTTCAATTTTTTCTCATTTTCTATTTTACTGTGATTTCAATTTGATATAGGTACTTATTATTTTCAGCTGTTCATTATTACTCAATTTTATTTATTAGACAAGTCCGAAATTATGAAACATTGTCAACGACCTTCAAACAAACATAATTTGGATTTCCTACTCTTCTACTGGGTGCATAGTGAAGAATATTCTAAAAATCCCAATATATCGTTATCTGGAACTTTAATGGAAAACATTTTCTATAACTGTATTATTTCATCTGAAGTATATGTTATGAGACCATTCTGAATGATAACTGTACGTTCAACTGCCCTCTTGAAGAGTATTCGTTTCAACTCAAACCCAGTTTTTAATATACTCGTACGTTTTCTGATCGTAATCTGCAAGTTTTCACTTCGTATTATAATGTTGTCCCTTCATCTTCGGAACTTTGCAAAATTACGTCATAACCAACATATAAAATGATACATGGCTCATGTTGGCAGATCTCCAATCATAGCGTTGAACAAGTTATGGGAAATAGAGCAACTTTTTATATGCAACATCTGTGATGCGGTTTTGGAAGAGTTCACCATGAAACCCTCCGTTTTAATATATCATATATTTTGGTATTCACAAGTGGTATCACTTCAGATCACATCTAGTTGCTTGAGGGTTTGTCGAATAGTCACCAAAAATTTATAACGTTCATTTTTCATAGTTTGTGTCTTTGATCTTTGATACGTTCATTTTGAATATCAATTTTGAAATATAAGTTACAGAATGAGCTGTGAAAAGCAATAGATATTGAAAATTGAAATATAAGTACATATACCTTATTCAACTCTCATGGAAGTTCACATACTGGAAACCCAATGATTTAATACAACACCATACGTCCACCATTATAGTGATATTGAATTTTTCTCAGAGTTATTCAAATTGTAGCACTAGAATTTTATTAACGAATTCATTCTGTGGCAAAGAAAACCTAATGTTTAGAACGCGTTTCTTGTGTTTGAGTGGTGAAATTTTCTGGAAGTGACAAAAAAAAACTGTAGTAGAGGAAACAATGTATAAACATTATATTGACAGAGAGATCCTTCTATAATTTGATCTTTTGTGGAATCTCCAGCAATAAATTCATGCAGATGATCAGGTTACAAAAAATCTGGTTATTGAATTAAATGAATTTTTTTATCACAATAATCATTGAAGTTATATGTTTTTGATTCAGCTGAATATTTATGTGATGTATTTGGCCGATACTTTATGAAAATCTATAGCTCATTCATGAAAATGCTTCATCAATCAAGAAAAAGAAAGTAAATACAATTATTATCAAAAACAGGCACTTTAGAAAAATTCAACCGATGAGAATATTTTTCTGTGAATTGTAGCTAGAAGCCACAACTGAAAAACTGGAGTTCTTCATTCAACAAAAAATCGTCAATGGATGGAAGAAATGATCATTAATTTTATATTTGGTCTGCGGGGAAACTTTCGAAATATTCTTGAGAATATCATTGTGAACTTGCAGGATGACTGGGACTGAATGGAATCGATTTTTTATACAAGTATAATTTTCTCTAGGTATGTTCAATTTGGTACGCTGAAAGAATCTCAACTCATTCCTTTGATATCTCAGACTGTTGAACATTGAAGATACCTAACTCACAAAAAAGAATCGCAAATTTCTTGAGAAACCCGATTGTTTCGATCAATTCAAACTCGAAAGACTATTTCAGAAGTAATGACGTAATATAATCCTACTAGACATCGTTCGTAAAATGCAATTACTTAGAAAGCTATGATCCAAGGAATCGAATGGATCAGTATTACCTTTTATCCCTTTGAAATACGACATAACTTTGAACACTACCACTTCAATCTTGAAGACATAGTTGAGATCAAGTTTCACTCTTCTCATAAAAAGTTTCGAAAGTTGTGAATTTACGTCCGAGGAAAATGATTCATTAGTTGAATATGTTTAAATTTTTTATGATCAGTAACGATGTCCGATGGCTCATTTTGTGTAATGTGTTCAACCTCCCCGACATTTCAATTATTACTTGATACAGACTCATCAGTAGGTTAATAAATATGAAAAATTACCAAAAAGCATATTCTTGTTTCGAATGTATTGAGGAAATATCATACATCATTTTTTTCTGGAACTGTGATAGCTATTCATAAAACAGGCATTTTAACATGACTACCATTACGAGATCTCACACCAAATGTGTTACGTGTTGATTTACATTCAATGATATTCGTTAAATTACTAAAAAAATCACATACAACCTAGATGTTCATTCATTCATTGCTTATTTATGGAGAAACAAAAAAAATGCCTCTTTTTGAAATAGTACTTCCATTCATCATCATCAAATTCTAGGTTTCGGTACCCTGAAAATGATACGTTCTGTATAATCAATTTCACTCAGATACCTTTGATCAGGTTTCGATTGTAATTGTCACAGGTGCTTCAAGTGTTCTCTGAGATTTTTGTGGAATACAAATACGAGAAATAAATAACCTGACATTCCAATATTTATTTATTAAAAATATAAATTTACATCACTACTGAGTTATATTGGCAATATTTGTCACTTCTGTTAAGTTCACAACTATATATCATTGAGAGGATTGATCAAAAGGGTTTACCTGTGACGTCAATACTCATGACGACTAGAAAACCGCAACAATTAACCTTTTCAAGGTACTGAGAAATAAAACTGACGAGACAACAAGTTGTCATCAATTTGAAAGAAGGAATTCCATTTCGGTTATTTTCATCATCACGGCACATGACTCGAGCTGGATCAAATGATTGTGTTAACATCTTGGATGATTTGCCATATACGTTATTAGGAGGTGAACATGAGAGTTTTCTTATTCTTGAGAAAAGGATGAGTACTCCACTTCAGGCCACCCATCATCTATAGTCTATAGGTACGTCTTAGTAGACACCTCTTTCCAATAAAACTAGAATCTGACAAAAAATGGTTCTTCTAACTAGGCCTTCTTCCTTTGAATCCCTTTCCTTCTTCACACGCTTACCTTTTGGTTACATTTTGATATTTCGCTTTTATCGTTACCTGCGTTACGATACTACAAGAAATCTCTGGTAGATTATTAATTACAACTGCACCACTTACCACAGAATCTAAAAGATCATTTATGAACAAACTAGACCTCTACAGGGGTTCGAACGGAGTCCCGTAGGAGAGAATATCCATTGGAGGAAGATATACCCTGGCAACATCAGGCGAGTTCTTTCTATTATTTCTATTGCTTTACTAATATTTTCATCACACCCTCTTCTTGTTTGTAAATTGGCTGCCTTTGAATATTGCTCATTGGCTATAAAGGTAGAGGGAAACTAATAACTTTACATTTAAGATCAAGATCTTCAGATGATGTGGTGCTGCAGGCTAATCACATTATTTATCACTAACAAAACCCCCATTATAGACTCCAAACGTTGCTTCTACTATTTAAATGCATTTGTTGATTATAAATGAAATGCTCCATCCTGTTCGATACATAGTTTCTTGAATTAAATAATATGTTATCTTAAAATATGTTTTTTTTGTTAACCAGCTGTCGCAACCACACGAACGGCAACCCTCAGAAGTCGAAACTTGTGCGAGCTAAGGACTAACGGAATCTTACCTTTTAACGTGTGATTCCTAGCAATTCAAGAAACCATGTGAAGAAAGAAAATGTTTTTCTATTAGTTTTCATGTGAAGTCATTCGAAAGTATGACTAGCCTGAGATCTCAATCTGCCTGTTTCTTAGATAGTGACATGCTTCAAGGGTTTTGTGATTTGACATCAGGGTTTCAATCTGACTACTTCCCAGGTCTCGTCACTGGTTTTCGCATGGGTCTCAACTTGCTTACACCCATGCGTGACAATCCAGACTGCAAGAATGGTTTTTAGTTATCTGTATTGGAAAATGACGGGGAATTCATTATTCCCCTCTATAAGGAGATGAAAACAGTCTTCCATTTGGGAAAGGGACATTCCACCTCAAGGAAATGTTATGGAAAGGTTTTTTCCGGCTCTTGCCTCACATACATATCTTTGCAACAGATTAATTTCGATTTCCTTTGCCTTCTCTCTTTTTTCAAAAGATTCCTTTATTTTTCGTTCAGAAATTGAGAGTTTGTGTCAAATTATTTGAGATCTCGTAACTATTTTTTTTTTAATTCAGTTAATTTGTCTGGAAACTATTCTGCCATTAGTAGGCTGTGGAATTAGTATTTTCTCTACAATTCACTTCACGGTAGGAACTCCCTGTTTGGGATCCCGTCTAATTTACATGTGTTGATAGTTCCGCTCGGGTGATCATCGCCAAAGGATCCGCTTTATCTTTGTGCGAATTCGGGACATGCTTGTCCATTAGTTGTGGCAATTGTTTCCTCTGAATTCTCAAACATGGAGGGTATTTCCGCGTTGATGTATCTGAAAACTTTGACTAAAAAAAGTTTGAGTCCACTATCTGAGTATCGAGAAATGGTATTTGTTGAAGAAAAAACATTTTTGTGAGTACATGACAAAATAAGAACTGATCAAACTTCGAATTTTTACAAAGGGTATCTTTAAAGTTTTTTCAACTCTTTGTTGAATCCTTCTTCATGAGATGAAACAAGAACATCAAAATATTTCGACAATATTGATGAATATTTTGAAATTTAACTACCGAAATCGTATTGGAATCAACGAATGAAAATGTACAGAATATCGGAAAGTCCGCAAACATTGTTTTCATTCCACCATTGCCATCGGACTTCAATAAATGAAAAACGAATACCAAAATGAGTACTCGTTTTCATTTTCTGCGAAATGTATCAATTGATGGACGGAATGAAATGCATTCGTACCAACCTGAATGTACGATTGTTTGGTTTCCGATACAATGCCAGATTTCATTATTGTTGAAATATAGAAAACGGTTGATGTACGTATATGTTAGTGATTATGTTTGTGGAAAGTTATGTGTTTGGTTGTATTCGAAATAATAATTATATTTTTACTCTTGTTCCGGATATTTTGATTCTATAGTTGAGGAAATAATAATAGCAATTAATTTTCGAAATAATTCGTGATTAAATTGGCCGAAGTGAAAATATAAAAAAAAGCATTTGACATTTTCGAAGTGGTTTCAGGAAATAGTTCATGAAATTGAGGTTTTGAAAATCCCACTGAAAGTGTCGATTTCTCAAAAAGATGTGACAAAATGAGACAAATTGTTTAGTAGAAAATAAGATTCGTGAACAGAATCATCAGCGATGCTGATTTGAGGGAATACGGCCGACCCATTTCTATACTGTTCATAATATCGCCATTGCCAAGCTAATATCTTTCAATATGAGTCATAATGAGTTTGAAACGATCAATTGAACATATACTGCCCTGGAGAAGCTTTGCATCAGAAGCGAAAGCTTTGCGTTTCTTCAGGCGCTAAAATCGGGTTTGGCCGGTAACATATATATATACAGCATGACTCACGGTCGATGGTAGGTTAGACGTTTCTGGAAAACGCAAAGCATGATTTTTCTGAAAATTTCCCCTCACATTTCCTTACCTGTTCTATCGATCTAAAATATTTTCAGCATTGCGGCATTGGTCCTATACCTATCTCTATCTGTTTTCGAGATAAAAAATAAATTGTGCTAAATATGGTCCAAAACATAGCCTTAATTGAAATTAAGTACATCAGTACTCTCAATTCATGAAAAGTTGATATTTTGATGATAATTTGGACAAACTCGAAATATTCAAATAACAAACACCAAGAAATCGACTCCATATCATACAGGGCGTGCTAAAATTACTATTATTTCCATTGTGCATACAAGTAGTCGAAAGTTCATTCTTTCAAATGAAACCCCCTGTATATCACTCGATAAATTGAAAGATGATGAAAAATGCTTCTAAATGATATTCATGTCCCTATACCTGAATCGTCAAGTTTTCTTAATAAAGCCGTTTTTGTGGAAAAATAGTTATTCACGTTTTACCTACAAGTGTTGAAAGTGGCATTTTATTTTGTGAGTGGGGATTATTGCAAAACGAGCGTCAGCAAGTGGAGCAAACTCACGAGCAAAATAAAATCACTTTTAACAAATATA